>CM026287.1:7279576-7336014 GCA_014851415.1 Cnaphalocrocis medinalis | reverse complement strand
GCACTACCTTATATAGGATCGTTAATTTAAAAGTAAACATAGTGTAGGTATATTAAAGTAGTTTGTCTATTATAAAATGGATAATAACCCACAAAAAGTGCAAGGATTTTTATTTTATACTATACTAGCGGCCGTCCGCGACCCGTCGCGTCGTGGAAAAGTAACTTTTTACCCCCCTTTCAACCCTTTTCGCAATAAAAAGTAGCCTATGTCCTTTTTCAGGGTCTAGATTACTGTATACCAAATTTCATTAAATCCGTTGAGTAGTTTTGGCGTGAAAGAGTAGCAGACAGACAGACAGCAGAGTTACTTCGCATTTATAATTAGTATGGAAGTATGGATGATAGGTAGCAGACAAGCAGATCATCGACCGATTGCCACCCAACATTAACCTGCAACACCAATGAAGCTACAAGTGAGCTGCCAACCTTTCCCCTTCCTATCGAATTGGGCCACGACACAATGCAAGTGCTTACACACTACAGTTTCCTGTTAAGTGGTATCACTTTGGTTGAACTGGCCTAATTCATGCCAAAGCTTGGTTTCCCAGTCAATGATTTTTATAAACTTTAATTTCTTTACTACAACACGCACAATGGACTGAGTAGGACTCAAAGTGCGGAAACAGGTGAACTTAAATATTTAAAACTTAAATATTTAAAAACACTGCCTTACGACGATACCGAACTTCTACTTGCAGTTTGTAAATAAGATTAGTTTTTCAAAAGTTTAGTTTAGTTTTGTATTATTGTATTTTACTTCCACTATATCTTCTCTTTGTGTCTCTATTTAAATTTATAGATAACTGTTAATTAATAAGTGAACTTTTATATTGTATAATTTGTATAGCCTGAAACACAGGTTCAACCTAGCTCAGGCAAAAATACTCTGGTTTTACTATATTGTTAAGTTCTTATGTATTGTAATGATATCTGCCCTCATTTACTAAATAAACAATTTATTTATTATTATTATTATTAACTACTATCGCTCTTAAAATTAGTAACTAATTCCAAACTTGGTCGATTGCATTCGACAATTCAACTCAAATGCCCACTATTTCACTTAGCTAACTTTGTGAAACCAAACCTTTACTATTATAGAGGTGCGGGCCCATTAATAAAGTTCAACCCACCAGTCTTTGTTTAATGTAACTGCAAACAATAGTGGGCTAACTAAACACTTTAAGGTAAAGGTTAACATTCCGTTACGCACAATTACTGGAATCCATGATGAATAATTGTTAACGCCTAAGTAAACAGACGTGTTCGAGGAATCGTACCGAAGTTAAAATATTCTATCGCGTGCTGAGACATGCTGTTTGATGATGTTGAGAGAAGACCGGGTCAGGAGAGTTGCTCACTAACTTGATACGTATAGTTTTAGGTCATCATCTTTTGAACTTCTGAAATGTTGATCGTTTTTATCTCGTGTCGTTGCATTTGCTTTAAGTATACATGATGTTGCCATAGATACCTATTTGCATACTTTTAGCACCTTCTACAAAAACAAGTGATCCGCCTGCTCATCTGCTTACTTACTTACTCTACTGGCTCAGCGACCCGAAACGAGTCTTGGCCTCCGAAATAAGAGAACGCCACTTCGGTCGATCCTGTACCACTTGTTGCGAGTCCTTGGCCTGAAGTTCTCATCTCATCATCATCTGCTACTTATCACATAAAAAAACAAATATACATATCCACAAGGCGATCTACATCATCTTTACCTTTTTCAGTTGTTGTAGCCCTCCCGTGCCTAAATCTTATGCTGTGCATCATACTATGTTTGCTTTACCCAATATAACGTGTTATGGTGTGTTGTAATCCTCATCATCATCATCGTCATCATCCATCGTCATCAATCCTTTTCAATAGTATCAATAGACACACCGATTTCTCTATACACATATTTCTTCTGACCTCTCGGCCATGAGGTCCTCTCGTGTATGTTACGGAAACTTTTTCAAATTATGGAACATGCTCTTTGATTTCGCAGAAGTTTTTTTGTGTTTTAAGTTATCTACTGATTTTAAACTCTGTTATTATGTACATATTGTATAAAATTTGAATGAATTGAATATGCAAATCTTATTCCATGAACTCCACAGAGTATTCTAACGAAGTAAATATTGAAATTGATCGTAAATATGGAAGTAATGTGAACTGTTTCTGTTACAGTATTCACTCGAGACTCCTTGAAACGTCGAGGTAACTTGGCACCACTGTTTTATGATTACGCTCAACAAAGATACTACCTACATCGGCTACATCAGAGCACATAACTCCCTAAAGATGTTGTTGTGAGTGGTAATGTAAATTTAATATGTTATTTGAAATACTATCGATTTTATGGAATCGTACAATAGCGTGGTAAGCACCTAACATGTTTACCTATGTTTTGAACTTTTTTTATGGTGTCTTACTGGCCGTCTTATTTTACTAATTCTATACTGTATTATAATTGAAAATAACGCTATAAGTGAACCGAAAAAATGTATCGCCACTTGCACGATGTAATCGAAGTCCAGCGCCATCTATCGTTAAGTAGTTTTAAACAGAACAAAACTTTTTGAAACTTAAATAAACCTAAAATGAAGGGGCGGACCACTTTGAATCTTTAGATCGCGATTCCATAATGAAACCGTTCGTAAAAGTGATGCCAACAGCGCTGTCATTTAAAATGGACCCTAATCCATGGTGATTGGTTTTAAATTTCAAAAATGCAAAAAGCGCTCTTTTGCGAACGGAGCCTTCATTGGCGGCGACAATTTTAGAAAGTTCACGCTAAATTAGGGTGTATTAAAGTATATAAAATGAAGATTTACCTACGAGTACATATTGTTATGTGTAGGATGCTGGTAATATGATCAAAGACGCGGCCACTAGTATAAAATGAAGTAAATAATCATGAAGGATCAATAATTATTAATACAATACCTAACCGACAGATAGCAAACTACTGAGCTGTTAAAGACGTACCTAACCTACACCTAACAGGGTAAATCATGAACAATCTCGAGCGACATACCTACACCAAATTCCAGTAACTGGGATCCCTTTGTTCCCCACTCCAATTTAGTCCCAACTTAAGTCTGGAGTCAAAGATGTGATCGGCTAGGAATTTGCACCATACCAATTTAAGGAATCCAATAAGGTTAGATATCAGTGGAGTGCCGTTATATCTTGGGTTTAGGTATCAAAGGTGATACATGAGAAAAATATACCACGGCTGCCTACACAAACATGATAAATTTTAAATCTAAGATGACCATTGCCACAAATGCCGCATTACGTCGTGGGTTTTTAATTAAATTAACAATTACATAAAATTTACCCTACTTAACATAAATCAGTAATGGTTTGGAGTTATGAACTTTCATTAAAGTTTATAAGTACCAAAATTGTAAAGGTACACCGAACAAAAGGCAAGTCTTTTGATATTATAATGTTAATAGAATTATTTATTTTAATATCGCTTTTAATTAGGTCATTGTAAGACAAAGCGAGCGCTTTGTTCGACTCTGCATTAATTCCAATCTATTTGCCAACGTTAATTTGAGTTGGTTTGAGAGATGTAGATTTTGAGTACAGGAGGGTTTTGTGGAAATTGGGTACGAAATCAATAATACTCTATTTATCAACTCGTAGTTTAAAACCGGCCAAGAGCGTGTCGGACACATGAAAGGGTTCCGTAACCATAAGATGGGCCGACCGCTAAAAATAATTATTTTTCGATAATTTTAAAAACCAATTTTTGGATTATCAGTATACATCTCTCCACCAATTTTTGTGGCAATCGGTGCAGACAAAACTAAACACTTATGGGTGCAATTCAATGAAAAAAGTTACACGGTGGAGTGGTTATTATTCACAGTACTTACTAGTTCTAACATAAGCTTTTGGTATTAAATTTAAATTAATCAGTTACCCTCATAGAAACTGGAGTGGACTAGGTGGTAGGATGAAAAATACTTATTTATGACAAAAATAATGTAACAGCTTACGTAAGTTAAATCAGTCATAATTACTTAACATTATACTCTGATTTATAATAATGTAATATAAACTGACAGCTACAATCGACCTTTATTTTTTTAATGTTGCCTCCTAAGTGCACTAGTGCTGTTATAATTGAATGGTGAGCGAACAATTGAATTTATTATTGAACATTTTAGATGTTAAGATATTACTCATAACCTTAAATAATTAATTTCATTGATTTGTACGATAGTTAATAAGAAAAACATTACATAAAGTACAGCGATATTTTATACGTATTGCATAGAGCTGGTTTGAATGAACATGAAGACAACAATAAAGAGTAAAAATCGATAAATTGTTTTTTATTTAAATGAATTAATCTGACAACTCATAGCTGTTATGTTCGACATAAATACTCTGACAATTAAGTCATGAAAATAATCCTTTGATTATTTTCATGACATCTTCATTTAAATCATAGATATTTCCTCACCATAAAAGTCTGACCAACAAAACGTGACTATAAAGAATGGTGGCAAATTCAAAAAACCTTGGGGTATCAACACTTATTACAATCAGAAAAACTATGTTGATATTTGTGTTTTATTAGACTAAGCTTCTGCTTAGTATTCTTACTAGTTTATTAAAAAATACAAGTGTTAACGTCGTCGTCGTAAATAGGTCTTCTGGCTAAGGACCCCTTCCATGTGCATGTCCGACACGCTCTTGGCCGGTTGTTTGAATAATTTTAAACTCCTTTGAAAATGAGTTTATGTAACCAAGTTTTTGGATTCGATTATTTTACTTGTAAATACTTAAAATTTATTTTATTGAATGACTACATTTTTAACACACTTCGTACATTTAGTTAGAAGTTTGGACATCAATCAGCCTCCAAATGTAATTTTCAAGATTTTCTCATGTCATGAAAAGAAAATGAAAAATAATTGAATCGCAATTGAACTTTTCGATTACTCACGACCGACACTATTTTTATATTACGATAACGCGACAACCCGCCAACTGTCAGTTGATATTACATGATTATAAATCAGAGTATAGATGCATCTTATAATATGCCCGTGGTAAACATAAAGGAAACCGAAACCGGTTTAATATATTTGTGGGCTCAAGTGTTATACAAATCAAAGATGCCTTATTATGAAAGATTCATAATAACAATTCGCCACAAACATTTTGGGAAAACTAGGCAATCCAGGAATCGAGATTTTTGAATTAATAGTAAAAGTGAGGTTAAGAGGGTACTTACCTATAGTAGGTAAGTATAGGTACTTATACGGGACACATAGCCCAAAATTATATCCAATTGTATAATTTATCTCCGTGATAAAAAGCCATCCATAACTTTGAAATTAATAACATTATAGCGCTGAAAAACATGAAATTCATCTTTTCTTGACAAAGGTTTTATTGACACTTGTCAAATCAATTTTTCTTTATGAAAAAGAAAAATACTTCAACTCCGAAGAGTTCTTATTAGTCCGAGTACTTCATAGATTAGGTACAATATCGATTATCAATTTCTTACACGATTTTCATACATTTTAACGATTATTGTGTTGTCATCAAATTCGCTTTATATCGATAGTTAGTTTAATACGATGTTTTTAAGTTTTCTAATATTCTGGATTGTAAAATGGTCTAGTATTTTGTGGGTTTCTTTACAAAAATATAACCGATTTTTGAGGATGCTTTTCATCTTGATAACTTTGGGCCCAGAGATCCCTTCCTCCTTTACTGACTGACTAGGTAATATACCACGAAAGTTAGATCTCGAAAAATTACCCAGAAATCAACATTCCTAATCAGTTATAGTTATATTTGACATTCATAATTTATCTATAAGGACTTAAACTGAATAAAGATTACTTAACTTTCTAAGGTGAGTCAATATAATGTGTCAATATAATATAAAAAAAGAAATGCTAGAAGGAAATGCGGCATGAATGGGCCGGCTCGACCGGAGTGATACCACTGCCTCACAGAAACCGGCGTGAAGCAGCCCCTGTGCTGTGTTTCGCCGAGTGAGTGAGGGTACCGGAGGCCCATCCGGGGGGAAGGGGATAAAAGGATGGCAGCGCACTTGTAACTCCACTGGTGTTGCAAGTGTCCATGAGCGGCGGCAATTGCTTACTATCAGGTGATCCGCCTGCTCTTCTGCTACCTTAACATAAAAAAAAAAACATACGAGTCGTTTTCACTTTGGCCTCCTATACTACGAATAGGAGTTCTGTTTATCACAGGTGCACCTTCCGAAATTGCCGTCGAGATCACGCTTTCCTGTCCCAAATACAACTGTCAGACCCTTATCACGTTCTAATTATACATTACCGCTTTCATTTGCTCAGTCAGATATTTCGAAGGATTTCTTGGTGACCCAAACTCTGACGTTGGCCATGTTTTTTATGGGGACACATTTTAGGGACCGTTATTGCAAAAAGAAAAACGGAAACGAGCCACGAAAACGGTGTCCTTTTTCTGACAGATGCTTTTATTTAAGTTGTAAATAAATTAAAAGGAGCGATCTCAGTGGTCGTTCACAGAGCATTTATTTTGTTGACGACCCGTTTAGCGCAATGGTTTGAGCGCCGGTTGAGACAAGAGTCGCGGAATCGATTCCCGCACCGACACAAATGTTTGTTGATGAAACAGATATTTATTTTGGGTCTGGGTGTTTTGTGGTACCTTCGTTGTTTCTGGTTTCACAAGGGAAAACCTTAGTTTGGGACCAGGACAATGTATGTGATGTTGTCTTAATTAATTTATTTATTTGAAGAGAGTAATTTTTGAGTTTTGCTAATTGTGATATCTTTGAGATTTGTCAAGCTAACGAAGTTTTTTTGACCGTGGCAAGGCAACGCTTCGGCATCAATGGGCCAACTCGATCGAAATGGTTCCAGGGGACAAGTGTGAAGCAACGCTTGCGCTGTGTTTCGCCGCACCCACCAGAGGCGTCAGAAGTGCGCTGTCGGCTTATTTTAAAAAAGGGATACGCTAGCCTTTTGAAGGTTTGCCTTTTGGAGATTTTATAAGTAAATCATATATAGTCCCGTTTATATTATGAAGTACTTTTATAATGCAACGCGAAAGTTGAAAAACATAAATTAGAAATATGACAGTCAATATTAAAGATAGAAAGTCCATAATTGAACTCTTAAGTCTGCACGTGCGTAGGTGCTAACACATTAGTTAGTAAATTTCGCTAAATTAGTGTACATTCCTGGTGTTCATTGTACGGAACACCACCTAAGCAAACGTAGCGGTTCGGTCTTGTCCGGTTTTTTGTCCGTTGATTGGTATTACAGTGATGCGGTCCATGTACGATTTCATTTGGCTTTACCCCAATCTCGTCCTCAGTGAGAGATGTATTACGGCCTGTTACATTTTGTGGGCGTTGACAGTTTCGCCGGGAAATGATCAGGAAGTTTGGGACAATCTTGAAAGGGTAACACTGTAATCCGTGACGTGTACTACATAGTTACGTATCAATACTGTTGACGATGTTATTAGGGGTAACTACAAATCTATAAGATAAATGTTGGCATAAGCTACAAGCGGTAAAGCCGCTTCGATGTTTGTGTGTTGTAGAGTTTCTATTTTATACCCATACAAATTGTTGTGGTACACAGTACGTTCAGAACATAGCAATACAATAACTGTTAACGTGAAGTGAATTAACACAAACAAATAGTTTTTTAGATTTTCGCGTTGCAATATAACTATTTTATTTAAAACGGGAATAATTAGCCCGCTACAACAGCCGTGGTCACGCCTGTTGTAACATAGACGAAACGTCAAGCAGTAAGTACTTACAATACTATGTACTGAACAAAAAAGTTATTTTGAGCTATACAAGGTGTCGAGGACAGTCTCCTTAGTTCTCAGTACTTAGAATAATCAGTATTTATTAAGTTTTTTTTGTTTTTTTTGACATTTTGGCTTGTGTCACTTTTTGGTTTCTGTTTATCATGTAAGTTTGCTTTCCTGTTTTTTATATTTATTTTATTGCAATATATTTATCTTTTAAATTTTAACCGACTTTTCCTTTCGTCTGCCACACAAGGCACTGTCACAGTTATTTTTACATTTCACTATAGGTATAGATTAACTAGACTAGGTATAGATGTTCCTTAGGCGTATGATGATGTGATTTGTATGAGGATGTTAAAGTGGGAGTTGTTTTTTTTTAAATTCCGATTTCAGTTGGAAGGTAACTTTTTTATATAATTTACCTACATAATGGGAAATACCTTACCTTACGTATGCCGTTGCACCCAAACAATTCATTGTGCTAAATTCCAATTTACTCCCCCGTTTTTCCAAATCCCATCTCGTATTTCAGGCGCATCCTGCCTACCTGTGGCTAATAATTTAGGGGAATAACCACAAAACAGTATAGTACAGAAGGGAATCTGAATCCGGAAAAACATATTGGTATCAAACAAGCAAAAATAAAACAGTATAGTTTGGTTTGGTTACAAAAACTGGGTTAAACTGAGACGTAGGTACTTGTCGTCATTATATTTCGCCTCTTTGTTTCAGTAACATGACAAGTCTAAACAAACATTGTTTGCAATTAATTGAATTCATTATTATTGTGTTTTTTTTTTAATTCAGCTCATTATTATACTAATAAGTAGTTAGATACTGATATGGTTCTTCTAACTTAGCAAAACGTACGCTATTAAAATCTAATTTTTAATCATGTGGAGTAAACTGACAGATGTCAATGTGTCATCCCCATACATTATCACTCAATTTGACCGAAGCAAATGTCAAAATGTACACAAACTTGACGTTTGCATCTGTCAGTTTAATTAAAAAAAGTATAGGTTGGCTATTTCTGTAATCATGGCGTCAACTCCAGTTGCGTCTTTTAAAAGTTTAAAATCTTTCTCCTTATACTCGAGTACTTTATAAACTGGAGCTTCTGCGATTTGGTTGATAACTATCTGTTGGTAAACATAGGGGCGCAGTTAATAGCTGCAATCTCGCGGCGTCTGCGCGTCTCTCGGATTTCCCCCGAGATCAGGATGGTCTCCTTTATTTGCAAAAGTAATATTAGGTGTGTGTTTACGTAAAAGTGTCAATAGCCGTGTTAGTTCTGATTTAGTTGTGCTGGGGGAAAAGTTTGGGTCAGGAGTTTCAACTTACTATCTTTACCAACATTTACATCAACTTACTGGCTGGAGTGAGCTGGATGAGAGTGGCCGAAAATCGGGAGCGGTGGCGAGCATTGGGGGAGAGCTATGTCCAGCAGTGGACGAGCGTGGGTTACTGATGATGATGATGATGATGACATCAACTAAAGTGAGTTTTTGGCTTCTACCATTAGAAATCGCCACCTTTCAGTTTCAGATTGTAATGTGCATCAGAATTCTCTTTGTATCTTTAAACGCCCATCATAGAAATCAAGTTATCGCTACTGTATGGGATTAGGCTTCATCATCCCCCTTTCCTAATGCGGATTGGTGATCATCACAAACCCGAGCTCTGTTCATTTCTATGATGGAGGACCTTTGCCCTGCAGTGGGACAATATCTATTATAGACTGACACTATTCAATTAGGTTCACTTTGAATCACTTTTAGTTATAAATATTTCGTTGCATCAAACTCTTTTTCTCTTTTTACGGCATAAATGTCTCAATAACAGGATATTTTGTGGAAAGAACTAACAGTGTTCGTTATATCTATCCCTAAAAATGCCTTATTTGGGTAAACCCGTATAAAAAAAAATGTCAGCAACCAAAGGGAAATTTCCGTAACTGCACTAGCTTCTCAAATTATCCTTTAAGAGTGCCACCCAGTCCTTAGCCGTAGGAAAAGTGCCCAGAAGGGATAAGTGCAGATAACTCGTAATATTCCTGTTCCCCTTTTGATGTTGCCCTAATAAGGCGCCTTCGAACACGAGTGTTCAGGGTTACCATATTATTGTGTATTAACTGTAAAGCCGTTGAAAGGAAATGTAAGAGGTAAAACGAACAAGCTTTTTACGGTAAGACTGTTAGTCTAGTGGTTTAAGTATTAAGCCATGATCTTGGTTCTTGGGTTCGATCCCCGGGTAGAGAAAAAGACATGTTTCAAATTCCATGAACAACAATTACGACAAGCATGATGATTAAACCTAATTACCTATGGTAGCGATGTTTTGATTTCTTCAATGGAAACTTTGACAATATTGTTTAAATTCCAAAACCAGTCAAGAGTTTAATAAAAATAAAAATTGGAAAAAAGATACATATAAACACATAAATATAAAATACACCTATGCGAATTTAACGATAGTAACGGTCACAAATCGCTTGCTGCATATAAATAACTATAATTATTTTGGTTGAATTCTAGCGTTCATTTTTTTCGTAGATATAACAAATGAAATCGATTGAATTTCCTTAGTTTAAAGTAAGGATCAGCAATTTTTCTCAGTGCTGCATCAGAAGGAAAAGTCTGTGCTTGGGTTTCAAAAATCCAGTACCTGAGTGTACGTGCTGGGATTTCGAAGTTAGCAAGGCATCTGCGGCGTTATTCACAGCTAACAGTGCCAATGCTTAGTAGCTTTAAAACTAAAAACTGGCATTATTAATCTAGTTATATGATTTTTATACAGTAAGATTTCACGACGACTTACACGCTGTATGGGTAATTTCTTTTCCTCCCTTTCCACCAACCATTTTGAACAAAATGCCAACCCTGATTAGAAGAACAACCATTGAAAAATTACGATGGACGGAATCCGTTATTGTTATGATAATGGATCTCTAACTTGTTTGCATAGTTATGCGGATAACTTTCCTCTTTTTGAATTTGAAGAAGCAAAACATTATTCAACCTCATTTCAGTGACGATAAAGAATGGTTTACACTGTCTTGGTTGCCTAGATAATAGAAAGATAAATTAAAACTTTTCGTTCTTCTTCTTAAGCCTGTTTCAACCATTCTAGTGTAGGCTTCCATCAGCATTTTCCGTTCCTTTCGGCATTGCGCTCTTTGCATCCAGATTACATATACTAGATATTTTCGTTATTATAAGCTTTTTTGATGATAAAAGGTTTACTTTAGGCAATCAGTTTAAATCAACATTTCGACACGCTATAAATAAATATAAAAATCAAAAAATAAAGCAACTTTTTTCGTTTTCACCTTTCCCATCCCCAATTATGTTTAGTTTGTCACGCACAGTTCTACGCTCCATCAAAACGTGTTGTAAGTAGTCCCATAATATTTGCATAAAGCGTGCTCAGTTCAAAGCCTATGGACGAACAAGAAACAGTGACTACAGTCAGTTTGCGTGGATTTCTGCGTGCTAAAACAGTATGTTATGCCAATGCGAGACACAAATTATTTCCGCCCCATATAGCAACGCAGGGTTGCCTAAACAAACACAAAAATGTATAATTCATGCTCACTGTGCTGGAATGTACTGGCTAATTCATGTTGATTACGCGTTAAATTTTTACACGAGCATTTTTTTTCTCGTTTTTATACCGGGTATGAACATAATATTTACCGCATAAAAATGTCGAATCGCTTTTTGTTTCAGAATATTTAACCCACTGTACCTACTTAACGAGCAAGGGACTTGCGTAACGTAAACATTTATTTGGTTGACTGCATTACGTTGCGTTATTTTGGTTTGGAAAGTATTTGCTTAAAATGGCTTAGTATCCGTAGAAAGAGCGATGGCAATAGGTCATTTGATAAGAGTTAGTTCAAATCCTAGCATTCACCTCTAGATTATTCAAATCTTTGAACCCTTCAGGAAAACTATCATGAGAAAACGGCACGTTTTTATAAAAACGGGAATTAACGCGCCGTTTATTGTTCACTTCCGCTGTATTTCGTCGAGTGAGTAAGTATTGGAAGTCTAATAGGGAGGAATGGAGGTTAAAGGTTGGCAGCGAACTTGTGACTCTACTGGCGCTTGTGCTGGGGGAAAAGTTTGGGTCAGGAGTTTCAACTTACTATCTTTACCAACATTTACATCAACTAAAGTGAGTTTTGGCTTCTACCATTAGAAATCGCCACCTTTTAGCTTCAGATAGTAATGTGCATTAGTATTCTCTTTGTATCTTTAAACGCCCATCATAGATATCAACTTATCGCTACTGTATGGGATTAGGCTTCATCAGTGTGCGTTCACTCAGTATTATTCATTTTTGTATGGAGAATCATGATCAGAATAAGTACTGAACTTTCTTGCTAGATGACGTTAATTACTTATTTTACGTTCAGTACTATGCAGTATGTTATTAAGTTGTCATGCAGATTAAAATAGTGACATAAACAATAACCTGTAAATTACGTTGAATGGAGCGCGCCGCCTGACATTGACACGTCACTCGAGTTGTCACAAATTTAGTGCAAATTTTTTCTCTTTTCGTTTGCTTTCAATTCGAATTGTGTGCGTTGCTTGGATGTTTTTCGGTGGCTTTTTTCTTCTTGAAGACTGTTTCTTGTTACCTGGACACCGATTGCCGCTTTATATATCGACCACAGCATCATCACCTGGACATTGGACCTCTGCCTAACCCCACCCGCTCTCGTCTCCCGGAATTGAAGAAGCTATTTGCCCTGGTGACGCTGCTGCCCGTCACCGGGCTGTTAATTTGCTACGTTGAGATTTTGGATGGTTATCCGTTATACCGCCATCAGTCGGTCGCCAGAGCCTAGTTCGCTATTTGGCAGGATGCACTGCGTGCATGTGAGATTGGCTTTTGGGGCGGAATGGTATTCGTTCACCCCCTTACACCCGCTGTTGCATAACAATGTTTAATTACATAACCAAATGTCTATCCACCCACCTGCTAAGTTCAAAAACTCGTCAAACTCATTGCAACGAAAGTATAACTAGGAGCATATAACTATCTACACAATAAGGGTAATAAAGGGTTGGAATGCTAATGATTCTACTGAAAAGCGCCCTTGTCAATGACTGCATGAAAATAAAAGGCAATGGAATATTATAAAAGACAAAATGTTTGTAGAAGGGGCAAATAAACATTTTTTTACTTTTTACTTTTTACTTTTACAAAATAAAAAACATTAATTTAAACCTGTGTTATCTTTGTACCTATATATTATTTTCAACAAGAGATTTTTTGGTGTCATTTTGGTGGGATTCGTAAAATCTAACATAGTTTTAGACTATGAACTAATTTTAGATTATCCAAAAACAATGTTTGATTTCAAAAAACCCCAAAGGACACCAAAAAGTCTCTTGTTGAAATTCAGCATAATAAGATTAATATATGAATACCTAAATGACCTATATATACCTACCCAACCTACACTACGTACGTATGTAGATAGATAATAGTGGTATGTAATATTTTAACTAGATGGCGCTGAACAATTTCGCGACTGATCTCTCTATTACCGATATATTATAAGTTACTCTGTGGGCTTCATCATCCCCCTTTTCTAATGCGGATTGGTGATTATCACAAACCCGAGCTCTGTTTATTTCTATGATGGACGACCTTTGCCCTGCAGTGGGACAATATCTATTATAGACTGACACTATTCAATTAGGTCAATTAATTTTGAATCACTAATAATAATCATAAATATTTCGTTGCATAAAACTCGTTCTCTTTAATTTCTCTTTTACGGCATAAATGTCTCAATAACAGGATATTTTGTGGAAGGAACTAACAGTGTTCGTTATATCTATCCCTAAAAATGCCTTAGTTGGGTAAACCCGTATAAAAAAATGTCAGCAACCAAAGGAAAATTTCCGTAACTGCACTAGCTTCTCAAATTATCCTTTAAGAGTGCCACCCAGTCCTTAGCCGTAGGAAAAGTGCCCAGAAGGGATAAGTGCAGATAACTCGTAATATTCCTGTTCCCCTTTTGATGTTGCCCTAATAAGGCGCCTTCGAACACGAGTGTTCAGGGTTACCATATTATTGTGTATTAACTGTAAAGCCGTTGAAAGGAAATGTTAGAGGTAAAACGAATAAGCTTTTTACGGTAAGACTGTTAGTCTAGTGGTTTAAGTATTAAGCCATGATCTTGGTTCTTGGGTTCGATCCCCGGGTCGAGAAAAAGACATGTTTCAAATTCCATGAACAACAATTAAGACAAGCATGATGATTAAACCTAATTACCTATGGTAGCGATGTTTTGATTTCTTCAATGGAAACTTTGACAATATTGTTTAAATTTCTAAACCAGTCAAGAGTTTAATAAAAATAAAAATTGGAAAAAAGATACATATAAACACATAAATTTAATATAAAATACACCTATGCGAATTTAACGGTAGTAACGGTCACAAATCGCTTGCTGCATATAAATAACAATAATTATTTTGGTTGAATTCTAGCGTTCATTTTTTTTCGTAGATATAACAAATGAAATCGATTGAATTCCTTAGTTTAAAGTAAGGATCAGCAATTTTTTCTCAGTGCTGCATCAGAAGGAAAAGTCTGTGCTTGGGTTTCAAAAATCCAGTACCTGAGTGTACGTGCTGGGATTTCGAAGTTAGCAAGGCATCTGCGGCGTTATTCACAGCTAACAGTGCCACTGCTTAGTAGCTTTAAAACTAAAACTGGCATTATTAATCTAGTTATATGATTTTTATACAGTAAGATTTCACGACGACTTACACGCTGTATGGGTAATTTCTTTTCTCCCTTTCCACAAACCATTTTGAACAAAATGCCAACCCTGATTAGAAGAACAACCATTGAAAAATAACGATGGACGGAATCCGTTATTGTTATGATAATGGATCTCTAACTTGTTTGCATAGTTATGCGGATAACTTTCCTCTTTTTGAATTTGAAGAAGCAAAACATTATTCAACCTCATTTCAGTGGCTGACGATAAAGAATGGTTTACCCTGTCTTGGTGGCCTATATAATAGAAAGATATAAATTAAAATTTTTCGTTCTTCTTCTTTAGCCTGTTTCAACTATTTTAGTGTAGGCCTCCATCAGCATTTTCCGTTCCTTTCGTCATTGCGCTCTTTGCATCCAGTTTATATATCTATACTCTTTATAAAGAGATAACTTCTATAGACATCGACGAGGCTTATAGGTAAACCGAAAACACGAAACGCTTGCGCGATGTAATTGGACACAGCGCCATCTATTGGTTCGTTTCTGAATTACGGTCCCGAAGCGAAGTGAGGGCGGGCCACTAGTACTGGATATTTTCGTTATTATAAGATTTTTTGATGATAAAAGTTTACTTTAGGCTATTAGTTTAAATTAACACGCAATAAATAAATATAAAAATTACAAAAAATAAAGCAACTTTTTTCGTTTTCACCTTTCCCATCCCCAATTATGTTTAGATTGTCACGCACAGTTCTACGCTCCATCAAAACGTGTTGTAAGTAGTCCCATAATATTTGCATAAAGCGTGCTCAGTTGAAGCCTGGACGAACAAGAAACAGTGACTACAGTCAGTTTGCGTGGATTTCTGCGTGCTAAAACAGTATGTTATGCCAATGCGAGACACAAATTATTTCCGCCCCATATAGCAACGCAGGGTTGCCTAAACAAACACAAAAATGTATAATTCATGCTCACTGTGCTGGAATGTACTGGCTAATTCATGTTGATTACGCGTTAAATTTTTACACGAGCATTTTTTTTCTCGTTTTTATACCGGGTATGAACATAATATTTACCGCATAAAAATGTCGAATCGCTTTTTGTTTCAGAATATTTAACCCACTGTACCTACTTAACGAGCAAGGGACTTGCGTAACGTAAACATTTATTTGGTTGACTGTGCATTACGTTGCGTTATTTTGGTTTGGAAAATATTTGCTTAAAATGGCTTAGTATCCGTAGAAAGAGCGATGGTAATAGGTCATTTGATAAGAGTTAGTTCAAATCCTAGCATTCACCTCTAGATTATTCAAATCTTTGTACCCTTCAGGAAAACTAACATGAGAAATCGACACGTTTTTATAAAAACGGGAATTAACGCGCCGTTTATTGTTAATTTCCGCTGTATTTCGTCGAAGTGAGTATCGGAGGCCTAATAGGGGGGAATGGGGGTTAAAGGTTGGCAGTGAGCTTGTGACTCTGCTGGCGATTCAGGTGTCTATAGGCGGCGGCAATCGCTTGCCATCAAAGTACTAAAATGTCAAAAAGGTGGCAGTGCGCAGGATGATGCTAGTACTTGATGGCTTCATGGTTGTGTAAAACATTTTTTTGTTTCACTTCAATTTTGCATTTACCATTTGTAGGAACATCTGATAACCCTGCGCTCGGAGCAGTCACAATGTACGGAATATTGCGTTTTATCCGCGCGCTTTTGTGCCATGAACCAGTTTTTATTTGTCCTACACTCGACGTCACAAGTGTAACTTTTATCTATTTACTAAGTATGGAGTACAGAAAAAGTCGACAAAAATGTATTCTTTCCAAGAAATTCGTGGCTTCTTTAAGGTGGATAAATAAACTTGAAGCTTATAAAAAGTAGTTCGCGCCATCCACAAAGACAGAAGTAAAATACCACACTTAATTTTGAACCAGACAGTTTTGGTAATCTGTTGGTTTTGTGCATGTGCAGTAATAGATAAATTAACATGCGTTGATAGAATAATAACACTAGTGGCTTTCCACATAGGTACTTGCACTTTAAGCGATCAAGCAAGCGTCTTTCTGTATATTGTGTTTGTAAAAGAAATCTGTTACTTACATCAATGTTTCGATTAAGATTTAGAAAAGTTAGGTTGATAATATGATACACTTTTCTAATATAATATTATATCAATAATAAAATAGTATTCCTAATGTTTTGTTAAGTATAAAGCATTGATAAATATTGATAGCCTAGGTATTAGTTTTTTTATCTACAAAATTTTTCTTTGAAATTATTTACAAGTATGATTGATTTTGCAAGCATAAATAATGGTTTTTTCGTTAACTCAAATGATCACTTCTTTTCCGAGCCTATCAAAAAACAATATTGACCCGCCATTTTGCGCGTGAACTCCCAAAAACATTTCCCGGAAAATTCGAAATTGGTTACAAATTCTACAATAACTTGTACACGTGCAAAGTGTTGTTGCCGACAGTACTTGAAACATTCAATGGATCGTAAAAGATGCAGTAGCGGTAAAATACTCCATTGCAACAGATTTTCCTGAGCACACAATATTTTCGGGACACCATGTTGAGTTTTTGGCATGAGCCAAGGTACTTCAGTTTAAATATCGCCGTAGAGATTCACAAATGGCGAGAATAGTATTTTCAATTTCGACTTTTCGTAAGATAATATGTTGTTAATGACACACAAATGCATATTTTGCGCTGTTAATGACACACAAATGCGTATTTTGGGCTTGCAACAACATTGAAAGCCGCCGGTGTTAACATGCTAAGATAATAATGGTAACAAAACTCAATTTAAAATATATAAATGACTAGATTGTTTTAGTACGTTTTAGTGATAATGATATCACAATATTTTTTATTGTTTTAGTAGGTTTTAGTGTAATGTTTACACACGATTTTGCAAAACAAATACAAAAGTTAACAAAGTTGTGGCATCTCTGTTCAAACATTCTCTCTTGCAATCATTCTGGACAACATTTTTATTGAGACTGTTATAAATCTGAACTAAATTTAATATTAAAATTCACTTTGAATGGGGAGTCGAGCAAAGTTTGACGAACTTACAAAACTCGTAGAACAAATGTTATCCTGAATAGTTGATGGAATAAAACTCCTCGACTAAAAATGTTGGGAACCCGGAATAAATCAAATAATCTGTTCATCTTAGCCTTCGATGAACGATTAGTGTGCCGATGAAATTTGCTTTTAATTTCAAAATTATAGCCTAAGATCCTATTGCAAATTCTGAAGGCCTATTTATTTTTTTAAAGAGAGGTCCAAAAAGGCCTATAAAATAAGATGAGAATAGAGGTGGCCATACTTTCAATTATACAGCACTGTAGCTTTACGCCATTTTTCTGTGTCAGGACGAGTCCACTCAATCATGTACTAAAATAACTTCATATAAAAAATATTGGTATCATGTAAGAAATAAAAAACAACACTAGCCCTAATTAAAACAGCTGTTAGATATTATGGAAAGCGAAGGAAGGCGAACTATAATTTTGAATTTAAATACCGCTGCCAAACAAAAAGTTGTAACATTAGAAAACCATCTAGGACGTTCTTAACGTTTTCCAAATAATTCTGTAAACTTATTTTCGGCCATACCAAGTTAGGTATGACAAAAATGCCATTAAATTATGCCTCTTTCATGCGATATGAGCAAACGAGCCGTATTTACCGATAAAGCCATATTTTCCCACAAATGAACGTTAATGCGTATTTTCACGAATAAATTGCATCGCCCCACAATCTCGGAACATCTAGTAAAAACTTTAATTTGTAATTGGGATTTCAATTGCAAAGTTAATTGCTCAATAACGATCAATATCTGAAACTGGCTGTTTGATGGCTGATAATGGTTATTTATTATTGTGGTAACATTGTGATTAAATTAATAAATAAACATCTCATTACTAGGTAGGGTCCTGCCCCAAAGCTAATGCTAATGTTAAGGCCTGTTTTTTTAATGTAGATAGGTAACAGGCGAGCAGACGGATCACTTGATGGTAAGCGATTGTCGCCACCCATAGACACTTGCAACTTGCAACACCAGTAGAGTCACACCATTGTTTGTTGTTTCATTTAACCCCCTCTCTCCCCAATTGGGCCTCCCCCTCACTCACTCGACGAAATACAACGCAAGCGGCGCTGCTTCACGCCGCGCCGGTCTTGGTATCTCTACTCCGATCGAGCCAGCCCTTAGAGCATTAAATGTTTTAAGAGCCAACCCATTAAATAAAATAAATGCGCCAGAGAATCACACCAGTCAACCTGGTCTCAAACTAGGGCAACCCCTGTACTATGAGTACCAGATGACTATAATTAACTAGGGGCGTCAACCCAGAACACCCAGATCCATTCATGCCAAAGCGTGGCTCTCCGATGGTAGAATAATGTCTAAAATCTTGCATGATAGGGGAGCTACAAATCGGGGGGCGAGGGTTGCTCCACCTATACATTACATTTCGAAACCTTCATACTGACCTGACTGAAGAGTAGCTAGTATATTTATTTTATAGGGCCGACCAGCTTTACGTGTATTTGGCAGTGATGTTCTCTTTGTTATCACAATTTTTTGTAAGCAATAAATAAAAGGTTTATATAAAAGCCATAATCAGCCTGCAAAAGACCGTTTTATTACCTACATTTATGGCTCCGGTAAATTACAATAGTTTATAAATAGGTCGTATAGTTTTACGATGGCATTTTATTTCTTCATTTTCTGGAATTATGGTACCTAAATGGATTTTGTCCGATTGTATAAGAGTTGAATAATTATTATTTTTAAATGTGATAGGTGGCAGACGAGCAGACGGATCACCTGATGGTAAGCGATTGCCGCCGCCTATAGACACCTGCAACACCAGTAGAGTCCCTAGTGCGCTGCCAACTTTTGATCTCTCCAGAGTGGACTCGGGAAACGGCAGGACAACCCAGAGTGCGTGGTGCCTCCGTACCATGCGCCGGTTGGCCTTCAATGTTACTAGACCTTTTTTATAAGCCATATAGTAGCCCGTCCTCACTTCGTTTCGTGACAGTAAGTAGTTCCACTGCTTGCCAATAGATGGCACTGGACGTTGATTGTATCACGCAAGCGTTTCGAGTTTTCGGTTTACCTATAAGCCCTGGCGTGGAATGCTGAGATTAACCTCTTTATAAATAGTATAGAAGATTAACTACTTCTTTTCAGTAGCTCTGCGTCTGCTCTACTAGTCTATTATTCATGAGTAGTTTACACAATTGACTACTTACTATTGATATTTAAGAATATTCAGACATTCGGCCGCAATCTCACATGTTGGTAAGTGAAGATATGGCCGAGGATGAATCATGTCTGCCTAGTAACAGCCTATTCACACTATCTTTTTAGAAACGTTTAAATCATTGCGTTTAGGGAACACTTTAGTTGGAATTCCACTCCTTTATAAGATACTAGTGGGCCGCGCTCACTTCGCTTCGGGACCGTAATTCAGAAATGAACCAATAGATGGCGCTGTGCTCATTTACATCGCGCAAGCGTTTCGTGTTTTCGGTTTACCTATAAGCCTTGTCGTTGTCTATAGAAGCTATCTCTTTATAATAGTATAGATATAGAAGAAGGTTCAACATTAGGCAGTTGACTGAGTGGCTGGACGTGATAACGACCACCATAAAAGTGGTGCAGTCAACAGTTTCACGTGCGTTTTCATCTTTTTATAGGGAATCAGGTGGACCCAAACTGCAATACCCTAGCTTTAGAAGGCGATTTACCTCACCTCTACGACTATGTTCCCCTTAGGATTCGAAACTACGATCTCTCGATTTTAGATCGCCCTGTGCTACCACGGACGCATTTTTTCGTCTTCTGAATCCGATACCCGGTCTTTCGATGAAATATCGAACCGGGAGTTCCAATATAAATAATCCTCTCTCTTTTACAAAATGATTAATGAATCCGAAATTTCTCTAAGGATGCTAAGTCGATGAAGTCATTTTTCCCAAGTCCACTGGTAGAAAATGACACGAAGATTGATGCATTGCAGCTTTAGGGGCGCCAGGCGTGAACTTAGTATAATTAATCAATCATTTTTCTTTGTCGGTATTTTTTTGGTTTTATAGTTAATGTGGGTAGAATATCAATAAGGGTATTATTTAGTTGGGATATTAGGGCAATTTTGGACACATTTTTATATCGATGATTTTTAGTCAGGAGGTTTTGAGATGATGCCTCAACAAAACTAGGTGATAGTTTCATTGAGGCATCTTCAATTTATTGATATTGACTGCGGCAATAACTATGAGCCAATCAAAAAAACTAAGTAATACTTAAAGAAAAGTATTAACAGCTTTTGAGCTGTTAATAGACCGTATTTATGCGAGCAGCGAGATGAGAGACCGCTTAACATAAATAAAATATCATACATATTATAGTAATAAGCTGGTGCTTAGCAAAAATAAGCCTCAAAACAGGTTTTATTTTCGCTCAAATACATTTAATGAAGACCAAGCGCTCCCTTATTGAGGGATAAAGTAATCATACTCCAGGGACTACAAATTCTTTATCCCTATGGCACTTATAAATTTAATTCCCTACAAATTGTGTTCTGTCCATGAATAGACGATCTACAAGAATATTGTAGAGAATATTAATTTTACTTAACAAAAATTGCCCTCCTTCTATATGAATTGCTTTTATTTATTACTAGTGGCCCGCCCTCACTTCGCTTCGGGACCGTAATTCAGATATGAACCAATAGATGGCGCTGTGCTCAATTACATCGCGCAAGCGTTTCGTATTTTCGGTTTATCTATAAGCCTTGTCATTGTCTATATAAGTTATCTCTTTATAAATAGTATAGAAGATAGATACATTATTGTAGGTCTGGGAGCGTTTGTTTCCGAGTGGACACTGCGACCAAATTGATCTATTGGGTCCACTGCTCCCTCTGAATATCATTTCCCAGGCTCAGGTTCTGATAGCCTTGGGAGCGATAGCCCTAACATCGGTCGGATGTGGTAGCTGCCCAGGGTGCGGCTTCTTGGGTGTCCGAGGGCATCGCAATGACAGAAGACGTACAATTATGCATGGGTGTCTCGTCCTTTACCTTACAGAATCTGCAGGTAGACTCCACGGTCCGATTCTGAAGCCGTATTTTTTCAATCTACAGTAACCTGTGATTGTTATTGTAATGATTCTCAAATGTTTCGCGAGATAGCATTAAGCGAGAACTAGAATATCCTGTGATTATAGGCCTTCACATCTGCCCTCCTTTCTACTTGAATTGCTTTTTTATCTCATCTCATATAATATACCTGATTATCTTTAAAAATAGGTGCACTTATTCAGCCTTTTGCTTCTTATTATGCGAAGAAATATGTGGGTTCAAAGGTAATCTCATGTAGCGGGCTTATTTATGGGAACAGAGTGAAACAGAGTTACCTTTTGAATTTTAATATTTTGGTAAGGTTTGTCGTCTTTCTGACTAGTGTTTAATCGATAAAAGTATGAACTAAGTACCTAAATTTTAAGATTTGCATCGTTAAATCGAAAAATAAATAGCTGTTTCATAGAGTGGATACTTTATATTGTGTAGAACAGCTGACTTTTTTCACTTAAGTACCTACATGGTAATTTTTTTTGTTACTGTGTTTAGTTACGTAATTAGGTTTAAGAGCCTGTGAAATTTAATTAAATAAATAAATAATGTTAAAGGGACTTTATTCATGATACACATGTTTTTTGCCTAAACGTGCAAGATCTCAAATATAATAATTAAATACATATCTATTGATATAACACCCAGACACTGAACAAGAGAAAGTGATCATCACGCGAATGTTTGTTCCAGGGTGGGGATCGAACCACGACCTTTGGCAAATAATTTATTCAATTCGACATAGTTTTGCAAATAAGAACCAACTCTCATTTCGGATGAAATCAAGTAACATACCTACTCGTATTTTAATAGATAATAATAATAGTGTTTTCTACATCAAAAGTTTAATTATCTCGAAAGTTGCTTTTTGTGGGTTGGTTCTAGTGTGCAAAACTATGCCCTATTTTGGTTCTGAATACATACTTTACTTATTACTTTCAAAGGCAGTTAATTGAATTTCCGAAAAGTTATTTCCAAAAGAAAGCATTCGATTTTACGGCAGTAACCTTTTAAAGAAATTATTCGCATGACTTTGCGTAATGTATGTCCGATTTATGAGTATCACAAAGTAATGAATTAGATGTTGAGTAAACAAAATTTTATAGACCTCATTATGGACACGCAAGTATAGTTTCACATTTATGAGGCGAGGAACTCGTTCAAATTATACAATTTACTAAACGTTGATAGAAAGTTTAAAAATTGTATAGGTGTATAAATTTTATGAATTTGGGATGATGTTACCTAAAGATTGCCTAGTAGATCTCGGTCATTTCATAGTCTTTACTCCTGTTTTTTTACATTAAAGCTCACAAACGAGCAGACGGTTCACCTGATGGTGTCTTCTTCTTTGTCGTTACACTCTTCTTCGACTTTTGGAAATTCATAGACTTCTTTTTCGATTCCCCATACAAAGTGAAAAGGTCACATGGCCTTTGTATGTCAAATTGAAAAAATGATTATACGAATTTCCAAAACTCATAGAACAGAATATTATTCTAAATGGTCGAAGAGGTGTTTTAAGTGATGTCTGTTTACCCATACACCGTCGAGTAAGGTAAAAATAAACCAAGAACATGGCAGGAAACTCACTCTAAGGAGACGCATTCTGACAGTTCCATTTAGGCGACAGACTATCGTGAGCGATCGCTCTGTATTCAATCAACCCTTTCGATGGTGATAAATAGATGTACGTCACTCACACTGATAGATGTGTTTTCTATATGCACATAAATCATGCTTTGTGTGCGTGCTCTTGAGGCATGAATCCTGTTTTTATTAACCTCAGCGTAGTATAATAATTATTCGCTTATTCTTCTCTCCACAATACATTAAGGAATTTATTTTTCTGCCACATTAAGGATTTAAGGTAGTTTCTCTCCAGGACCCAATGTCTTTTCCGCCCTGTATAAAAATGTTTTGATACGTTGAGAGCAGATATCTTGAAAATAGGCTGAGATCATTAGAAGAAGGAAACATACTGAAAAAATATATGTTGTACGTCAGCGCAGCATGTGCTCCGACATACAATGACAGGACAATCAGGAAATAAGTCCTTATTGGATAAAACGACCTTATTATTTATTGTTACGTAAGTTATTAATTCCTATTGATCAGGATGTGAGCGATGGTAGCTGGTAAGTGACACCTTCGCTTTCCTTTCAAAGGTCGTGATTAGTAGAATTTAACAATTGAACGCATTTTCAAGTGGTAATACACAGTTTTTCTCGCACTAATAATAATTATCAGAGCACGCGAATCTATTTCAGAAAATTTACAGTTATAGTAACAGAAGCCACTAGGCGTGTGTGTACGCCTAGTGATGTTCTAGGATCGGTTTAGTCCGGCTAACAGTATGCATTTCTATTATAACTATCGGTCTCGGCGGTAACGGAAAATATCGTGAAAGAACCTGCACGTTTTGGATAGTTTATGAAACTTGTAACGATTCAGTAGTCTGCTTCCCCTAATAATGGGTTGCGATAATCAAATGCCAGTTTCTTCATTGTAATTACCTCCCTAGACCCTGGTTTATACTCTATGCGTACCTCGGGCTCCGTAGTGACAGCTTTAGACTGCCTGTACACCGAAGCGGAGCCGTCGAGTGAAATCCGCCAATAGACTTTCATAAAAACTCCGCTACTCGATAAACAAACTTCTACTGGGAATTTCATGCTAAGGTGAGATGAGCAGACTATTGTTTTGTTTTTAATTTATAGCTTGCGCCATACGGCTTCATTGAAAGCAGTTCCAATTTACACTTTTCGCTGAAGCATCAGCAAATCTGAATAATTTCCATTCAAACACCAGTAGACAAACTCGATTATTTTCATCAATCAACTCAGCAAAGTAACTCTGTTATTTTGATAACATTTAAAAGGGGACGCTACATAAAACCCGTATTGTTTATCTTAGCGCTTAATAAAGATAGCTTAACGGTTTTAATTAAACGAAATATTTAAATTAACGAAGTAACAAAACACCCATTAAAATTCGGCCCTGTTTTACTCCAACCCTATCAACACGAAATAGTACGATAAATATACTCTAAAAGCACCCTTGGAGTCGATAAAGTTGGTTATTTCGCATTTTTCCACTTTTTAACGTTACAAGGGAATGCAATCTGGGTAGTGTTGTGCATATTAAAGCTACGAAAAATGGTTGCCGGCATCATATGAAGAGATTTATTTAAGAAACTGGGTGGTATAATGTTTCAAGAAGCTATAATATGTTTGCTGGTTACTTACCAGTATACTCGTATATCATGATGATGTCCTTTTTTATCTGCCTCATTAATTTTCAATTCGAGTAACTAATCCTTAGTTAATTAGTAGCACTTATTTAGGATTAATTTCAATGATACTAAATGAAATAAAGGTCTATCTGTATCTATATTATTTGTCCAGATGTATATTCTATAGAAAACGGCAAAGCTTGTAATATAGTTTAACCGAAAAACGAAACTCAAGCGCGTTTTAATCAATTCCCAGTGTCATCAATTGGAAATAATAAATAATGTCATATTTTTATGATGATTTAATTGTTTCATGGTTTGTAACCTCAAAGGGTCAAAAAACACTTAAATTATACTGTCACCTTTAAAAAGTCAAGTAACGAAAAGTATTCTGCACTCTTGGCTATGTGAAATAGGAAATCTTTTACGTTACTCGAACGGTACCTGTAACTGCGAACACATTATTTTCTTCGATTTCAATTCCATCCGGATTGATTTATTTCTGACTTTCCAGGTAACAGGGTTTACTAGTCTACGTACTACGTACTAAAAATAAAATTAATAAATACATTAGGTATCATCACATACATTAACCTGATTTCATATTGTTACGGAAATCAGGCAGATAGAGTATACTTTCGGTATCCTGCTAACTGATCCTGTCTATAGGGCGGTTCTCTCTATTTATAAAAGTAGAGATTGCTTTCAGCAAAGTAGGACGCATTAGCCTTAAACTCATCAAGCCGGCAATTTCTTTTCTTTGACATTGATTTGTTTTTCTTTGTTACCCTAAGGTGGTAAATCGTAATTACGTCTTGACGTAGGTCTGACGGCTCTTCCAGTACGTGATTGGTCGGTCAGCAAACCCTTTATTTGGCTAAAGTTAGTGAAACGAATCCTAAGGTTTTTGCGAATTTGTAAGTCTGTTTTCGTGGAATTACCTAGAGACTTGGGCATTTTGTTGAAATAAGATTTCGTGAGTAAGTAAATAACTTAAGTCTACTGAAGTGTAGGTAAAAGGTACTATCTCAGTTGGGATAATTTATTGACATAGATACTACCCTTTTATTTTCATAGTACGCTTTATTAGCGATTGGAAACATCGCAAAAGTCAAGCCCATTCACTAGAAATTTAACGATAAAAAAGAGGAGATATTTTTTCTTTTAAAATGCTATAATGAAATACTAAGTTTATTATGAATTATTCAGATCACTTATACCTTAACTACTAGCATGACCACCCCATCATGTGACGTATCGTTAGATAGGTCTTTTTACAAACATTGTGGTTTTTGTAATACCAATTTAGAAGAACATAACAATTATTTTTCCTAGCAGGTGGCTAGCGGTTAGGTCCAGTTGAGTTCGCCCGAAGTTTTAGCCCATTTTTCCTTGCTGATCTGTAAGTGTATCTTTTAAGAAAACATTTTAAGTATAAAATGTAAACATAAGAGTGCCACAATACAAAGTGCCTGGTGTGTTTTTTTTTCAAACATGAGTCTGCATTGTGACATGGAAACACATTTCAAGCGTATTCCGTGACTGACACATAAAGTGGGTTATTATGTTACCAATCGAGGTCTCGCAACCTCGAACTATTTATGCCGAACGGCACTCGAACACAATAAAGCTAACTAGCGCCGCTAAACTTGCTAATGAGAGTTTCTACGGATTAAATATCCAGAGTACAGGCACAAAATTTTAAGACACTTAATGCTGGCTGCTATGCATGCCACATGGCGAGCTAAGCAGGTTACGTACAGACATCAGGTTACCGTAACCTGTCATATAAAAACTCAATTGATATTCAACTTTATGTGTCTGACAGTTAGGTGACAATCCATTGAAGAAATTTGTCAGTTTTGTATACTTTGATGGGAGTCTAAAGTAACTAAGCGAGGATTCGGTTACCTTAGAACATCCTTTTTCACATCCCCAAGAGGTAGTATTCCCGTAGGAGTACCCATACAGTACGTAGTACTCATTTTGATATTATAACACAACCGTTAATTTATAGGGCACACCTTAATAAAAAAAAATATGCTCGAAAAAAAAACTACAGATTACCTTATAATATGTAAAAGAAGATCATGTCCAAAGAAAGCGTCCTTATCTCTATGGTATGGCCACAAATGACTTATTCACAGTAATGTTACTGTCCTTTAATGCAGCTGTATTAAAAGGGTAGTGGCGCTAGACAGCTCCGTTCCGCCGCTTAAACGATTCTCCAAAGTGTTGACATGTTTCGTTTCGTTCAAAGAAACGTCGTCGTCTTTTGTCGAACGATAGAGAATAAAGGATATTGTTATTTCTTGTTCGTTTAGCGCCTACCTTCCCCGTACCTGTTTGTGTTCAGTTTTCATTCGCCGTAGTGTTTGTTCGACGGATACTACCTTTCTATGTAGGTCAAAGAAGCGGGTGATATCGGATTTATTTCAGAGTAGATTTTTATTTACTCCACGTTGTTAGAGGGAATTTTTATCAAACGGGTCTCGTCCAATTACTTCTTGAGCTGTATACTCAAAGAGCGATTGAACTAGTTCGCTGTGAGCGTAACTACATTTTTTATTTAGTGATCATGTCGCTGAGTTGAGGTAAGAAAATAGTTAAAGCAAATCGTTTGTATTAAAAAAGGTAGTTTTAAATCTGTTTGGTTTTAAGATAGAAACCGACCGTCAAAAATATCGTACTTTTTGAGGTCCAAATGGCAACAAATAGGTATAAAAAATATACACCATTTAGCATGTGCAAACGGACCAGTTCTAACAAAATACATAGACAATTTGTATTCATAAATCAGCCCGTCATAATACATAGGCCTCCCAAGTGGTCACTCCGGTCGATTTTTGGCTACTCGCATCCAGCTTCTGCGAACCGTCATGCACAGCTAGCCATTCCAGTACCTAGCACGAACTTTCCAAGAAATTAAAATGTTGATAACGTATCGTACCCACGGTAGGATTACGCTAATAATTAGCACAAAGCACTTTTGATGACGTATCGTATCGCACCATTTCCTTCAAGAATGTATTTGAAACGTTACTTGTATTATTTGTTAACGGGCGCTCACGCTCATTTGTGAGGTCAATTTTAGTTCTGCTTACGTAAGATAGAGGTAGCTCTTTAATTTTCATATTTTTTCTACGATACGCAAACGCTACGATTGCTGAGTAAGTTCGTTCTAGGCTTACAGATCTGAGGGCGTGGAGTGGTTCTGCGGTTCACTAGTATAAACATAATACATCAAAATGGCGGATCAGATAGTGAGCCAAGAGCTCCCCTGTCCGAGTCGCAGCACTACCAGAACTAACCCAAACTTATCTCATTGTAGGTACAAGAGGCCATTCGCTACTATTAGGCCCACTATGCGGATGGGACCCGGGCATGAATGCCCTTTATTGGCCTATCGGGGCTCTTTGGTCGTTTTCCCGGGAATAAACAAAGGTAGACCTTTTGTTCTCGTTTGTGTGGCGATTATTCGCGACGCACTAGTTAACGAGGAAAAACAGATTTTCTGCGGACGAAATTTAGATTTTATCGGTGTGGCAACATGTGTGGGGTAAACGCGGAAATATTACTTACTGTTTGTTAATGTTGACGGTAAAGCGTTTAGGTATTTACTAACTCTAAAATGAATGTTGTCATGTGCGTTAGTCGTATTTATGCCATATTCCCAGGTAAAAAGTAATCTAACGAAAACTGTTCAACTTTTCTAGTGCTGCTTGCGGTAATCACTTATCATCAGGTGATCCGTCTGTACGCCGCGGCGTCCCCCTATACCATAAAAAACTGTGTTTTGTTTGTCAATACTTTTGACAAAATCTGGTGATAAGACCCTTGTGGTCATTATAAACTTCTAATTAAGAATAATATTGTTGCCATCATTCATAGGTTAATCCAAGGATAGTGTTAATCTCAATGGTGCAGTGGCTATGGTATTGTGCCCAAGACGGTCTTAGGTTCGATTCTCAATCCGATCCGATATGACAATAGTTCGATTAAATGTCCTGACGCCGTCTGAACAACGAAATATTTCAAGCAAAAAATATTTTAAATAAGAAATGTTTTTCCTCTCCTTTTGATATGATTGCATTTAACCACAACTAGGCTATTAGGTCAAGAGGTCTACGATTGGAAGCGTTTCCCCAGAAGAAAAATAACGAGAAAAATCTGCCTTTGTTACACTATAAGTGCTTCCGAGGTCATTTGCTAATCTTTTCAATTAAAATAAAAGCTTTCGTATCATCTGGGATCAAGTAGTTATTTATTGTTGGGTCTGGGTGTTTGTGGTTCCTTCGTTGTTTCTGGTTTCCATAGTACAAGGGAAAACCTTAGTTTGGGACCAGGACAATGTATGTGATGTTGTCTCAATTTATTATAGTAAATAAATTGCAGAAAAAAATATAATTAAAATTATCATATCAGTACCTACCTATGTGTTGGAGTAAATCAAAAATTTATAAAAGTTGCAAGAACATATCGTTTTGAAGTGTATGAATAAAAACAATTGACGTTCCTTTGGCTTTATTCCTTTAAAGTAAGACCAGAAGACCTCTTAGTGACATTAACATGGGGGGCGTTATACAACATTTTTTCTATGGGAAAATGTCTATCAACATTGACATTTGTAAGGGAAGCAGCATTGGTTCCAAGTTTTGCCGGGAGCCAAATAACCGTAGGACGAGACGACTATAGGTACTCCCATGTTTTGTCCGATATGATCGCTGTGATGCGACCGAAGAGAGAAAGAGGCAGAGTATCAACTGTTGACCACAGAGGATATTGTGGCTTGACTTCCTATCCACTGGCACTGATTTTTTTTTTTTACAAAAATCCAGTACAAATTGTGGACCGATTTAATTACGCAGCCGTCACTTAAAGTGACTTGCTCAATTTGACCAACTTTAATCATTAACGCTGTCATCTGATACAGTCTTACCTTAGATACTTTTACATGTACACCAGACGGTTATACGTTTCAGACATGCAGGTTTCCTTAGCGTGTTTTTCCTTACACCGTAATATGGAAGGCGCGTTGACAGTCCTGTCCTCTTAATTAAAAGTAAAAAATATCGCTAATTAAAGGTAAATAAAGTAAAAAAAAACATCCTGCCATCCTAATTATGGACGCAATAAAATTTTCTGAAATAACAAAACTCTATCTAATTGTCGCGTTTTTAAGGTTCATTTTTTTATGAGTAGAAGGGCAGCATCGTTGTGCGCTCGAGCATGTTTAGTTCGACATGAATTTATATAGTGTAGGTAAAGCCGCATGCACAGCATGTTGCAGTTCCGTATCTCAGCCGCAACGCAAGTACATTTCTCCTTGTATCCGCATAGGCTGTGTTGGACACACAGACTGTGGAGTTGGTCTTAATAAGATTTTTCTATCAAACATTTAACTGGACTATGCAACGTAGGTACAAGAAACAACGCTCAGTTGGTCTAGAATGCCCTGTCGTCAGTCTAGAACGCCCCATTGGTCTAGTGGTTTAAGTACCAGGCCGTGATCTCGCAGTTCCGGGATCGATTCCCCGGTCAAGCAAAAAGTTGTTTCAATCTTTCGAATATACCTCGGGTTTGTGATCTTCAAGCCGCATTGGGCAAGCCTAATCCCATTATATTAGCGATGACTTTATTTTCTATGATTGAGGCCTTTGTCCTGCAGTGGGACAGTATAAAGACTAGATACTTCAAACAAAAAAAAACAGCAACAGGGCTCTTATTTGCTTGGCTTGGTGTATTATGTTTGTTACTTATCGTATTTGCGTGATATCCAAAATAAAACTCAAATATTTATATTTCCATTGCTTCACACTGTCATATAACTACAAACAATCTAAAATACTAACCATACAGCTAGACTAACAATATATTCCGTATCCACTCGTGTCGCATACCCACTTCACTCAGCTCGAGATAGTGATGCGCCATTGTTGTTTTAACGGTAAATGTTGTTACTATAGGTAACACAAAAATATTCTTTTGTTTCTCACATTTAGGGTTGATTTTTCAATCTTCAGATAATGGTTTTCAGTCAGTTAAATTAAAAACCAACCAAAGTAAATGTCAATCTTAAAGCAAGAGAGATACGAATGACAACTACTTTTCAATTGGAATATCTGACGAATAACCAGCTATCCATGCATTTAAAAATCAGTCCTTAACCGAATATTATATCGGCGTGCAATAGAATGTTACTCGTAGTTAGTTATTAACTAATATGGCAAATTAAGTTCAAATAGAATTGGTACCAATTGCAAGTAAAGTCGATTTGCATGTTCCCTTTTGTAGCCGATGTATACCCAAGGACTAACAATAAAATAAACGAACGAATTATAACCCCTCCTCCCCCCTCCCCCGTATGTAACCCCGTGTTATGGTAAGTTATCAGCGCTTGCCTATGCACCACCCGAAGCACAAAAAAAGCATCTTTTAAGAAAGAAAAATACTAGAGGTTTTTCTTTACAAGTCACCAGGGATAATCTATTGAGAACATTTCCGATGGCAGTTGATTCCAACAGTTTTGTATCGATTCGCTTGTAACTCGCCGAAATCGCTTGGTCACGATTCGATTTTTACGCATCCGACAAATGATCGGATCTTACCAGTACATCCTTAGCTCGAGAACGCGCGGTGGGTTATGAAAATTTTATTTGTAATAAACCACTTGAATATCTCCGCGGTATCTTGGGTATGCAACGACATTTTTATTTACATCCCAGGTTTTACTCTTTCTTTGTTTCGGAATGATGAATTTGTGGAGATGGAATTGTTTAAAGCGGATTCGTCTAATAAGAAATATATTGTGTGACGACCTTATTCCACCAGAAGTTATAGCATGACATTTTATGAGGCAGAAAGAAACTGCACTCCGTATACTTGTATGTAGGTATGTAATACTAATGTGTGAAGTCATCAGCCTCATTGGGCTGGCTTGGCAAAACTGACGCACAATTAACTTTTGCTTGTGGACCAGGTTCGACGAGTTGACGACTTTAAAAGCGGATTGGAGTTGTAAATTTTAGGAGCTGTGGTTGAGAGTATACGCAAAAAAGTTAGTATTTTGAGTAAATGATGATGATTGTAAACTTACATTAGTCGTATAAAATTTCAAACTGGTTCCTTTAAGATTTTAATATTCAGCGCATTAAATCGGGCATAGTAACATATATCACTTTTGACACTTGTTTTGCACAGCATTCCTCCAGATTACCTACCATTTACAAATTACGAATTGAAACTGACGCCGATCGGCATCGTGCACGGCTTTGAAAAATATATATATATACATACACTCTAATTGAGCACTTCCTCATTCTTTTGAAGTCGGTTAAATATGCCTGGGTGGCGGCTACGGCGATCCTTGCTCCGTTACGACCGGCCGTCGTAGCAGAGCGGAGAATCGCCGTAGCAGCAGAAGGCGCGTAGCGGTATGGCTAGTTTTGATGTAGCTGTCACAACGCATATGTATTTATTACGTAAACGTTGGATGGGATCCATACTCATACATTTTTTACATAAAAAGTATGTTTCAAATTTCCGAACATAGCTCGGGTTTCATAGAAATCAAGTCATCGCTACTAAGATGCGATTAAGCTTAATAACCACGCTTGCCTAATGTGGATTGGTGGACAAACCTGAGCTGTGTTCGGAAAATTCGAAACATACTTTTTACTCGACCCCGGATGGGCCGGGTACTAAACTACTAAACCAATGCGTCTTGTAGGGAACACCAGTTTTGTTTTGCTTATTTTAATGCCATGCTAAAGGGGCTTTAATCTTGTTATTAAGCTTTCTATACAAAATAAGCACAAGTTCATTGTTTCCCCAGTTCCTCCACAGCCATTTGTAACGAACAGGTACAGTCAGCGCGTTTATCAGCCGTTGTCATTGTCTACGCAACAAGTTTCGCATGGCCGCTGCCGCTGCTAGCCCGTAATAAATGAGACTGTGAAATGTGTTGGTAGTTCTGGAAATGAAAATGGAAAAATGAAAATGCACCTTAAGTACAGATACAGACAGAAAATTATTAAGTGGCTATACGAATGAAACTAGCGCCGCCAACCTAGTATTACACTGATTGTGGCAAAAATATGTGGGAGAGCCCCGCTTCGGCATTAGTGGGCCGGCTCGACCGGAGTGATTGATACCAGAGCCTCACAAAAAACCGGCGTAAAGCACCGCTTGCGCTGTGTTTTGTCGAGTGAGTAAGGGTACTGGAGGCCTAATTTAGGGGAAAGGCGGTTAAAGGTTGGTAGCGCACTTGTGACTCTACTTGTGTTGGAAGTATCCATGGGCGGCGGTAATAGCTTCCCATCAGGTGATCCGTCGGCTTGTCTGTCCACCTATATTATAAAAAAATCAACACAGTTTTAACCCTCGCAAATTCTTTGAAACGCCTTTTTAACCTTGCATCTGTGTCGCCAGTCTACCCCAGCTTCCTTCGTAGTGTACTAGCTCGCACGGGGCCGGGTAAATATTCGTTAACTATTCCTTTGTCGCGTGTTGTCGCGCGATGAGCCCGCCTGTCAAAGCCAGACTTGAAATTGTGATTGTGCCGAGATACTGTAGCGTACTACTTGGGGGTAGGTAAGTGAAATTCAAATTCATTTCAGATAAAGTTTCGGTACTATAACATTTGATCAAAACAATATCATTATCTTGACTTCATCATTGACTTGAGTGAAAACCGCGACTTGGACGCCCTGCTACAAGATGGGATGACGACATCCGAAGGCTGGCTGGAGTGAGCTGGATGAGAGTGGTCGAAAATCGGGGGCGGTGGCGTGCATTGGGGGAGCAGTGAACGAGCGTGGGTTGCTGATGAAGATCATTATCCGTGGGAGAGCCACGCTTCGGCATTAATGGGCCGGCTCGACCGGAGTGATTGATCCCAGAGCCTCACAGAAGACCGGAGTAAATCAGCGTCTGCGCTTTGTTTTGTTGAGTGAGTAAGGGTATCGGAGACTGTGGAGAAAGGGGCCTAAATGTTGGCCGTGCACTTGTGACTCTACTGGTGTTGCAGGTGTCTATAGGCGGCGGCAATCGCTTACCATCAGGTGATCAGGTCTGTCAACTATCACATAAAAAAATAAGGACAACGCTGTTGGGACGACTTTTTCAAACGCTTTCAATACAGAACTGAGTATCTAGAGGTAATGTCTATGCCTTAATAAGGCTTTTATAAAGGCACTACTCGTATATGAGGCACTATATGAGCGTCCTCAGAAGCCTATTCAAGACGCTTGCTAAGATACAATGTGCCTAGCTCGCATGACAGGGCCGGGCAAATATTCGTTAACTATTCCTTTGTCACGTGATGAACCCTTTCAACCCTGGACAGTCAGGGCAAGACTGGAAATTCTAATTACATCAAAATAATATACTGTACTGACTGACGTAATTCCTCCTTCTTGAATCGTTTTATTTATTCTACGACAGACAAGCATTTGACCTCGATCACACCTGATGTTAAGTGGAGATGAAAGGTGGGCCAGGCTTTCCCCTGAAAAGCCTATGATCACTCTTGCCTTAACGTCGTAAGGCCCATAAGCCTTTTAAAAGGCATAAAACAATTGATTTTCCATTGTGTCTGCTGTCTGGGCGTTACGACGTTAAGGAGGTCCAGTAGGCCTAACATGCGCACCGCGACAAAGTTTTGTCGACTCTCGTTCGCAAGAGCGCATCCTTCTATCCCGCTCATCGCTCAGTCAGGTGAGCGAGATGCAACTTGCGCTGACAAAATACGAGTGTCGACAAATTATCTCGCGGCGCGCATGTTAGCCCGGCAGGTTATATTGTTCACTGATGCGACGCCGGCCTTTAAAGAGCTCTTCTCTTGGAGGTCCCAAGTCCTTAGAAGGTCCGTAAGTAGCCGTCGGGAAATACTGCTGCAGCTAAACAGTTCCACAAAACTTGTGATGTGTTTATGTAAAGACTTTTGATACATAAATGAGCCTGCCTCTGCCTCGAAATAAGAATTAACCGTGTGCTAGCTGTGAAGCACTAGCCGATAGCTCAAAACAATTCAAACTCAACTTTCCATACATACCTAATAATGACAGAATGACAAAAACTTCCATCCACAAAAAACTATGCGTAATGTAACTTGCTGATTTGTGGCAGGTGTTTGGCAAAAGTTGAAGTCCCACAGAGAATTCGGATTTCGATTGAAATAAATTCCTGTGTTTGAAGCTAAATATTTCTTGATGCTTATAATGCGTCGAGAAATTCTTGAAAATTGATTTTGGGGAACTACCGAAGTTCCCATGTTATAAACCAACTAGTAGCCCGCCCTCTCTTTGTTTCGGGATATTAGTTTCTAGTCGTATTGATAGGTGGCGTTGGGGGTCAATTACATCGCACTGTCTGGGTGGCGCAGTTGGTACTGGGTCGCTGGGTTGCACTCTACGTTTCGGGTCCCGAGTTCGATCCCCGGGTCGGGCCAAAAACTTGTTCCTGAGTTTTTCTGTTCAGAAATTGTCAGTGTCAGCCCAAAGTCTGGAAGATGGCGGTCTTGTTGCCTCGGAAAGTACGTTTAGCTGTTGGTCCTGCGCCTGATCGCTCTTCGGTCGACTCACTGGTGTCCCATCAAATAGAGAGGGTAAAGGTATTCCTTTCCCTGAGTCCTTACGTGAGTGAACCTGTGTTTGCGCACACACTTGAGCGATATAATATATCCTGCGTACGTGGCTGATTGTTAAGATTGGCCGCCGTAGCCGAATATCGGTAGAAGGATTTATAGTGGTACAGTTACTAAAAGCATTCCCAGATTTGCTCTCCAACGCAAGAGGGCAGCCTACCGATTGATACACGATTCCGTTTGGAGTCGGTTTAGATCTCGAGTGTTTCCCTTTGTGCACTAGGTAGGCTGGAGATGGCTTTTTGTAGGATATAATAGGCTAGAAACTTGACGTGGTGTAACGTTTGATAACTAACAATATTAAAAAACTAGTGGCCCGCCCTCATTTCGCTTCGCTTGTTTTAACATACTCATAGACTTTTGTGAAAGTTACAGCGTCATTTACAAAAAGTCATAGCGTCATTTACAAAAAGTCACAGCGTCATTTCCAAACCATGACTTTTAGTCTCCGTTTTGTAATACGTTCTTTTATATTTAGCTTGTTTAAAAACCCTAACATTTGAACGTGTCCATTTACTGCATACTACTAGCAATCCTTTCTGCATGCGAAACATCCGTTTCATGGAAAATAACGTATAGTTATTACTGCTGTCGAGTTATTCATACACGCTGAGTGGACACAAGCCACAGTGGATATAGCCTCTTAGTCTGCTTTACTCTTTATACTGAACTATCCATTTTAGTATTATACGGGGAAAGCCCTTTGAGTTTTTGTACAAGGATTTCAGGGGAATCTCTCTCTAAATGTTATTTTGTATTCACAGAACAAGGATTAAGAGTTTTGTTTGTATTCGTGTTGTTCAGTAACAAGTTATTCATGGTCTTCCCTGAAATAATTAAACAGAAAATAGAGCTATGTGAAAAGCAATGAATTGAAGTTATAGTTGGAAATTTTATTAGCGTTTCTCGAATTTTTTTAACATAGCTCGGATTTGTGATCACCAATCCGCATTAGGCAAGCGTGGTGATTAAGTCTAATCTCATCATAGTAGTGATGACTTGATTTCTATGATGGAGGCCCTTGACCTGCAGTGGGACAGTATATAGGCAGATATTTTACTTTACTTCTCGCTTGAATCCTAACGTTCCATGTTTAACTTAGATCATAATTCAGAATTTGGGGAGGCTAGTAATTACGATGAAGCGACTTCCCTATAATCTTTGCAAGCTTTTAACAGGGAAACAATACCAGCTGAATCATGGTTACATATTTCAAAAACTATTAAAAATGTGCAGATTTTCGATGCTTTCACTCACTCAATTGAATCCTCCTTGTTAAAATTGGTAAAAATACGCACATAGATTTGAGAAATTCACAGATGCATACTTGGATTCGAACCTACGACTTCCCACATAGGTACATAGAAGGCGTGTTCTTATCCACTAAGCTAGCATCGCTATTTTGCATTACAAAGGCAGTTCAGTACAGTGCTGTTACTTGTAAAATTACATTAACAACTCTCCAAAATCTAACACTGCCACTCCATGGAAAAGTGCCCAGTTACCAAAAAGAAACAAAAATCCAGCCTGTTTTGAGTATCTGCATTGCGTTTCTAGAAGCTAGGCACGTTCGAGCTACCATGTTACCATACAAGTTATTTTCCACTGCACTCGGTTTGTATGGCTCGCAGCGGATTTGTTACCGTATTGTCACGTTCGCCGTTTGTTTGTGGATTATCCTATTCGTTGAGTAGTACGAGTGTAGGGCGTAATACCACAAATAGGGAATGTCACTTGTGTCTGCAATATTGAGATCGTGAATACTTTTTGCTATGTTTTAGGGGTTTGACGGGTATAATTTGTATTAACTTTTGATAATAATGCGGTTTAGAAATACGCTGCGAAAACAATTCGTAGCTTTTTAAGAGAACAAGCCTTTTATTCTGATTTAAAATAAATTGACGTTTTTTCCCAACGTAAAAAAAAAACCTACATGTGCGTTAGTACATGTATTTTACATTGAATCCATGCATTTAGATGCCCGAATGCGGAATTTCGAATTCAGAAATTGAATTCGGAAAACGCATGTGTGCGGCCGGTCTTAAGGTCTTACAATACCTCTTTGCTTTATTTTGAACAGTTCATCACTTTATTTTTATATCTATTAAAAAATGAAGATAATAGTTGGAAATCGTCGGCTTATTGCAAGAATTGATTGATGTGATCAGTTACGGCTCAGGTATAGGTATTATTGTAAGTAAGGGTTAACGTTAGTCACATGTTCTTTTAGTAAGTAACCGACGAGCAGCCAGATCACCTAGTAAGCCAGCTGAGACACCTCCATAGACACTCGTCGAGTCACAAAGACGCTGCCAACCTTTGACTCCCGTTCTCCCCGATTAGGCCTCTAGTAGCCTCATTTTATTTATTACACGCACGTATATATTAGGTTTCATCAGCATTTTTAACTTTTGTGTGATTAAACCTGAAAGCAACAAGTTAGTGATTTTGTTTTATAATCCACATTTCAGTATCGGTACTTTAATTAAATATCTTTCTATACACCATCGAAATACCAACTGAATACCATCCGTTACTAACTAAGGCTAGAAAATCCAATTAAAACGTTTCATTTTGTTTTCTCAAGAATGTATCAATTAATCGCTTCATCGGTTTTAAAAGCCTTTTTCACAACCATGCCTAAATGTAGTAGATTACTCGATATGACTCACTTATCTACGCAACTAATCACCTACATTTTAAGCCCCAATAAAGCTAGGGATCTCAGTCCCAAACAAACTAATACACTTTCTAAAAGTGTAGGGGTTTGGGACTGAATTGTAGCATTAGCGTTTTAGATGTCAACTCATGGTAGCACTACAGAACTCGTTTACCCCAACGGTTGTCAGTTCTGCGGCAGATATGGCCAGCCCACTGCCACTTCAGCTTGCTAATCCGGTGAGCTATGTCAATAACTTTGGTTCTCTGCCGGATCACCTCGTGCCGGATTACTCGATATGACTCACTTATCTAAGCAAGTAATCACCTATGTATTACTAGTGACCCGCCCTCATTTCGTTTCGGGACAATAGTTCCACTCCGTACCAATAGATGGCGCTGGGTATCGATTGGACGCTAGTGTTTCGCCTTTTCGGTTTGTATATAAGGTCCGTAGGTCCTCTCTTTACATCTTTGTAAATAGTATAGATATAGATAATTTTGATGAAGCCTTTCGTTACCAAAAAGACCAAGTATTACATTGGTTATAAAATCATACTAAAACTGGCCTCCGGCCCCAATCCTACTAATCTTTAACGTGCATTTGAGTTATCACGTACCACCACTTCGCTGCAAGCTAAAACAGCTCAGCTCTTATTCAAAGCAGCAAGTTACAGTCGACTGCATACAGAAAATAATTTACGGCGATATCATCGCGTCAAGAGATAAACAAGAACTTAATTAAAACGTTGGCGCCGGTCCGATACAGCGAGAAATTCTAGACAAAGGTACGGAATATGTTTGCTATATTTTATGATAAAGTTGAGTCGACTAAAGAAACGGCTAAGATATGCAAATAATATGCAAGTTGTGGTGAGGAATGTATTTTTTTTTAATTAGCTGTTATACGCTACTTAGAGCGCAGTTCGGTCTACAAACAAATAGCTACATAACATTCCTCTAACCACGTGTTCTGCTAATTCTTCTGAATAACATTTTTTCAAGCGACTTTCCAAAAGTTATTGAGACTTTCCAAAAGTCATTGAGACTTTGGAAAAGTTGCTTGACAAAAATTCTACTTTTTATACAAAGTCCGTAGTTTTAGTGCACCACTTGGAAATGACATCATGTAAGATATTCCAAGAGATAAGAGACCTCCAACAAATTTTAATGATATCGGTTAAATCCTCATTCAAACGAAACAGCTTAGTAGGTAATCATACATTTTTAAAGATGTCCACTTTACTGGTAGGCACAACTTGTTACTCGAAACATAATCCAATTCCCTTAGCTGTTACAAATTTGTTATACATAATTCGCGTCAGGTTGAGTTGAATTGGGAGACACTTCCAGAATTTTCTGCGAAATTCCAAATGTTCGTCACGTCATATCGCGCCAAAAATTCACGTAGCGTATTTCCATGAGGTTGTTTCTGATACCGAATTTGTAGGCACTTGTAAAAATTGGACGAGTCATCACGTAATTCTAGGAATTTTTATGCCTTATGTAAATAGTGAGACTGAAGGACACGACGCGAAGTCAAAGTAAGCATTCGTTAGAGATCCGCATCTCTCATCGCGGGTAAACGTGACCGGCCTGCTAGATACTGCACGTTATGGCATAGTATTGGAACTTGGCAGTATGGTAGTTCCTTTTTTAAAAGAAAGGTGGCAGACAAGCAGACGGATCATCTAAGCAAGTCATTATCGCCGCCCATAGACACCTGCAGCACCAGCAGAGTCACAATGTGCGCTGCCAACATTTATCCCCCTTTCCCCCAATTGGGCCTCCGGTACCCTCACTCTCTCGGCGAAACACAGGGCAGGCGCTGCTTCTACGCCGGTCTTCTGTGAGGCCGTGGAATCACTCCGGTCATGTCGGCTCGTTCATGCCGAAGCGTGGCCCACGCTAGGTAGTAATTTTCGTAATTTTTTATTGCTAGCACATTGTAAAAAGATGTCAATACGAGTATTATATAAATAAATGCGCCAGACAATCACACCATTCAACCTGATCTCAAACTAGAGCAACCCCTGTACTATGAGTACCCAGATGACGATAATTAACTGAGGGTGTCAGTCCAGAACACCCAACCCAAGAAAACTTAAAAATGTCGTTTCCTAAATTGACTTGACCTTTCGCGCTTCGGGCGAACACCTTAGCCGCTGCGCCATCGAGGCCTTCAATATGGTCAGTACATGTGATACGCAGTAAGGGTCTCAAAAAAGTTTTGAGTCGTCTCGCTGCCAACCAGTCCACTGTGGCGTGTAGAGAGAAAATGAGCACAGTTCTCTCAGTAAATACGCCTCGGTGTTACGAATGCCTGATTAATATACGATGCAAATGAATAGATGCCGCCTGCTTTGAACGGCGCAGTATAATTTGTAGCAATTTCATGCTTATGAAAATAGCGCCCGATTACCCGTAATGACTTGGTCTGACTTATTAGCGAGATAATTTTTCAATCAACAAATCAACAGTTGTTGAATGTCTTGGTATGACTGCTTGTAGTCATAGTAACTACTGAAATTCTGCTTGCTATTGGTCTCTTTATAGTAGAAATCGGCGTTCCAAACCAGTGGTAGATTATAGTTTTGACATAAGTGTTCTGTATGGACCTAACTTGAATAAAGATTTTTTTCTATATTTATTATTTTCTACTTGATCTGACTTATTAGCGAGATATTTTTTCAATCAACAAACCTACCCAATGACATTGTTCTTCTTTTACGTACAGCCACACATCGAAGTATACAAACCTGTTAAATTTCTTCACCCGACTCTCATCTTACTGTCTTATACATTAAGTTGAATATCAATTGAGGAAATTTGAAAGGTTGCGGTAACCTGATGTGTGGCTGCCTGTACATACTGTATTCTATGGTCCAAGCAATAATTTCTAACGGAACAAAACACGATCACGTTTTAGACGATCAGGTGAAACACTCCAAGGTAGTGATACACACACACACATTCACACACATCCACGTTCTTAATTAGTATTGTATAGGAAATCAGTTAAAGAGACCGCGGAACGCCGAGCGGAACCGCCAGACACAAGCTCAATAGCTTAAAAGGGGGCTCCAATCAGAATGTCATGCGTTTGTTATAAAAAAAATATGATAGAGATATACTGTCCACGAATACCTGACAAAGATTTCCTCTTCCATTTATTTCATTCCACGTCTCGGCCAGCGGTGCAGCGGCGCGATGCGTACTTGTTGCACCGTGCACAATGCGATGCGGGCCTCTGAGGTAAATGCACGCTTCGGATAATTCGTGAATACAAGAGCTTTTCATGAGCATCAAAAGGCCGGTCTTTAAAACGGGTACTTACGAGTACCATTATTATATTTATTATAATAAATCCTTCAACCGACATTCAGCTACGGTCGCCAATCTTTACGTTCAGCCTCATACGCAGGATTTATTATTGTGCGCAAACACATGTGCACTTTCTATTCCCTTACTCTCTTAATTCGATGGGACACCAGTGTAACACGGCCGAAGAAAAACATTTTAACGTGCTTTCCGAAGCACGAGGGTACAAGACCCCCAACTTCCAAATTTCGGGCTGACACTGAGAATTTCTGAACAGAAAAACTCATGTACAACTTTTTGGGTCGATTCAGGGATCGAAAACCGGGTTAACGGGCCGCTAAATATAAGTCAACTCCAAAAATATGTTTAAGTTATAGTTTCTACGAGACAAAATGCGTTTTCCCAAAGCCAGTCAGTTAAAACTGTTCCGACCGTAGCACAGATATCAAAATCAGAGCCGTTTTGAAATGCGGCCGATCAACGATTTGCCGCATTGTCATTGAGAATGTTCTTCAATAAGGCGGGCCACGTTTGCCACATCGTACTTCTTTCTACTTATTATAAGAAGTGTTGCCTAAGGAATGCAAATCTCGCGATATACACTTCAGGACCTATCGCTATTTTTAAGTAGAAGTCTATCTATGAGAAAGTTTAGTCGTTCTAGTATTGTGACAAAGTCCTAAAGTGTATACATTTTGGAGTCAACGTACCAATACCTTACTAATGACAAATCAACCTGCACCCCTCATTCATTAGTCATACAACAGTCGCACGTTCCGTTGACACGGTATCAGTCTATCAGTCGATGAACCCACAGCTGGATTAGGCATGTCTCTCCCAGATTATTGATAAAGGAAATACCCGCCTAGATTCAATCCGAATACATAAACGCGCGTGATTGTTACTCTTCTAGCTATCTTCTATCTATACTATTCATGAAGAGGTTAAATCTATAGATCGACAAGTATTTTAGACAAATCGCAAAATCAAACGCTTGCCCGAAGTAATCGACGCTTAGCGCCGTCAATAGGTACAATGTGAAACTAAATTATCCCAAAACGAAGTGAAGGCAGGCCACTAGTATAGGATAATATGTATTTGTATGCCTACTAGCGGTTTCCCACGACTTCGTAAGCATAGATCAAGGACCTTTTTCAAACTAAAAAAAAATATCTGATAAATCGTTAGGAAGTCACGACACCATAGATAAGTTTTCAGATACAAATATTAAACCTTAATAATAATTTAATATTTGTATCTGAAGTTTTATATTTTTAATAAGTTCAATGTAATCATTGACTGGCCGGATGGCGCTTTGGTAGTGACCCTGCTTCATACGCCAAAGGTCGTGGGTTCGATCCCCGCCCTGGACAAACATTCGAACACTTGTGTTTGCTCAGTGTCTGGGTGTTATACATGTATTTAAGTATTATATTTGTGATCCTCTGTTGTCTGATGTCTGTAACACAAGTGCTTGAGCTACTTAGTACGAAGTCAGGTCAATGTATGAGGTGTTGTGTGAATTATTTATTTATTTATTAGTGTAGATTGCATCGCGCTAGTGTTTTGTCTCGCCCGCTGCATATACACTGCTAGTCCAATAAAGTACGGCTACGAATTAGTTTTTCTTCGACCAATTCTCACTATTATTATGTCAAGCACGTTTAGTTCAATATAATCAAGTTAAGATGCTTGTAGTAGAGTAACCTAATGTGTGCCTGATTGTTCTTAAAACATTCCTCTATGCGTAAAACAATTCCTCTAAAATTTCCCTGCCCCAGTACAGTCGTCTGTTATTATAATCAGCTCGTATTGTACGTTTCCTGGCACCTCCGTAGTCTCCTTTTGTTCCTCAACTGCGAAAGCGTCCAAGAATAAATTCCAAACTACTTTGAGCTTTATTGTTCATATTCCAGACTCTAGAAACGCTGAAATGATAAATAGTCATTTCGAACGAAATTGCATTTCAATATGAAATGAGTGCCGGGGAAACTAAAATGTAGCTGTGGGAATTCGTAACTTTGGACAAGGTTTCGTGCAGCAGTAATGGATAAACATAATTCACGTTTATGAATTTTATTATTGGTTATTTATTCAGACTGGATACAAATACAGCACAAATAGATTTTACTGTTGAGCAGTGACAGCTTAGTGAATAAGAAGTACCTGAAGTGAACAATGTACCTTTTTATGTAACATCAATGTAATACCATAGATATATAGATGAACTAGCGGCCGCCCGCGACTTCGTACGCTTGGAGTTAATTATTGACACTTACCGTCATATTTTGGACAATCCACACAATATATTTTTATAAATTGTAGCCTATGTGTTACTCTGATGTATAAGCTATATTGTGGTAAAGTTTCATTCAAATCCATTCAGTAGTTTTTACGTGAAAGAGTAACAAACATCCATACATCCATACTTACAAACTTTCGCTTTTATAATAGTAGTAGGAAGGATATTCTTTAATGCACAGAAATAGAATACATGACATGAGTGAATCAACAGCAATAAACGGTACAATAGGACAAGTAGGTACCATGACGTGACTAGCAAATAAATAAACAAATAGAACACCGTTGTTCTATTTGTTTATTCGTGTGAGGTCGTTGAAAGTAACCTGTGCCTTGTATTCTGTTTTGTAATTGACGTCTCTGAGTGCGGAAGTATGTCCTTAATCATGGCTTTACTGCGACTTTTTTTTCTCATGTTATAAATTACATTCGTGTACCACACCACAGGCTCTTTATTTAATAAATAGCCTGTAATTACATTGTCAAACCGATCATGTATCACTTGCCATCAAACCAGCTCTCAACCACAGACCAGAATCACCCAAGCCCTACAATGTACAATTAACTAGATGTGCACTTTACTAGTTATGCGCAAAACAGTTCACTAGATTAAAAAGAGTAATGGAGATCTATATCGCTCGAGTTTGAGAGATCAAAACATGCGCGCTTTATGTTGTATAAATGAGTAGATGTTGGTGCCTGATTTAGCTGAAACCAAATGAGTTTAAAATAATAAATCTTCAAAGATCAGCATTAATAAGTAGTAGCAACATTAATTGAACAACAAAGACAAAAATGTTTTGACAGACAGTTTTTTTTGAGGATATGCGATAAGTTACAGACAAACAGACAGGCTACCTGGTATAAGTGGTTGGCCGCTAGCTATCCATCACAATGAACTGAAGGCCTTCAACAAAATGTTGCTCATAAACGAATCTTTTCCCTATCCCTTTCACACGCACTTTGCATCTCCTTAATCTATTTCTGTTTTTCTAAATATCACAAGCACGAGAATCGGGCAAATAAAGGAGATGCAAAGTGCGTGTGAAAGGATGGGAAAAGATTCGTTTATGAGCATAGACTTACGTAGAGACGTAAGTCTATACTTTAAGTATAGTTTTCGTGTGATATCTACCAAGTTTTTCGATATCAAAAATCACGAGTATTTGGGGCCTGGTATCTTCTCGTTTGGTACTGAACGGTTTCCTTGTCCGCTCTCTGGTTAGTGAGCGAGTGAACTGCTCATTCAGGACTACACGCGTCTACTACAAGCAAACTAATCTAAGCCACTGAGCCATCAGCATAATTGATATTCAAATTATCTAATAAGCACCAGTCAGGTGAGTACGTCTGAATATAAATTATCGTCTCTGTCAGGAGTGAGTGACGTCGGGCTAAGTGATATGTTAATATTCTGCCTGTTCAGTATCGAGCTTACACGTTATTGCATTATGGACGGGTAAATATTTGATGGGTAGCCTGCCTTAGTGTAAATATATACCTACACATGTTTATAATTAAGATTTCAATTGCTACGAAGTAATATCATCCATTAATTTCCTTTTTGAATAAGACTTCTTAACACGACTCTGGCCTTGTTTTGTTAGTGAACCTACTTATTATTTAGAGATCGGGTATAGATCTAAAATCTTTACGTGTTTTCTGAGGTACGGGGCCTACCCCCGTAACCAACAACACCAACCACCAACAAGCCCGCCAACTTCCAGACTTCGGGCTGATACTGAGAATTTTAAAACTGAAAATCTCAGGGGCAAAATTTTGACCCGGAAATCGAATCCCGGGACTCCAAGCCCAGCCGTCGCTTTAAAGTGCGAACCACAACTAGTCAATTTTTATAACAGTATTGCAGTATTGTAACAGAATGGGAATCCAAAAATCGACGGCGGCCACGAGGTAGACCGAGGAGGTGATGGCGGGATGAGCTCGACACCTATTGCGCCAAACCGTAGTCGCCCAGGATAGTGAAATGTGGAGGAGAGGTAGGGAGGCCTTTGCCCAGCAGTGGGACACGACGGGCTTTTAATAATAATAATAAGCCAGTATACTTGCAGAATCACACGAAAGTTTTTGTCGTCCGGATCTACCACACTCAATACCATGACGCTTGACTGAGGTCCGCGTCGTGGGAATATTTACCCGCCTTAATTTTTAAAGGTTGGAGAAAGCTAAGCTTTAGAAATATAATAATAGGTTTAATTTCAAATGTACCTATAGTGTTTGACAGTAGGTTTGACATTTAACTTGTTCTACTTAGTTACTGGTTAGTTTTCTACATAATTTTGTTTACGAACGAGTGTAATGTTATAGCAAAGAGAACATTTGCACAACGAGTTCAAAACTCGCGACATTATTCCTTAGGGAGCCAATTATCTGGCAACATTTCATCAACATAATACATGAGGATTCAAACAAAATTACTCTAGTTGGTAATAAACAACAGTTCAACAAAAGGATAGTAAAGACACGCTGTTTTATAATTTGTATGAAATATGTGCATTATAAGTAAATTTTACTGTGCACTGATACACAAGTTTATGCTTACATAGTGATTTTGTGTAAAAATATAGTTCATCTAAGTATCTGTTTTTATTATAAACGTGGTTTAACGGTTGTTCTACGAATGTTTTGCTTCATACTTTGATTTATTGATTTCCTCAATATTTTGATTGAAATACTTTTCAATATAGGATACAATTCGAGTATAGATAAGCCCACCGTCAAGCCTGCCAGCCTGCTGCCTCTAACGTGGTTAGGTGACAATTACTAATTGTAGTGACTGGTGCTGACAGTTGAACGCACCATCCATTTCGCCAAAATTCTGGTGATTCACCCTTTAACGAACTTCACCCTACGTGTTAATAGAATTCAGTTTAAAGGTTAATAGACCCTAAAAGTAATTCCAACTATTAAACTCTATTATTGTTAAACATTCCTTTGTTTCTAAGGTAACGGACTATTACCTCATTTCGGGAACAAATGGGACCCATCTCAGTTCTTAGAGAAAGTATCCATAGAGAGGACACGCAAATAATAATATTCGTGTAAACGGAACAACTATAAATACAGAAATCGCTAAGAGTAAAATAGACAGAATCATGATTTTTTTGTCTTTGTCAGAGTTCCACTTTTTTTTGATGGGCTCAGTTCTGTCAGTTGTGAACTGCGCCCAGCAAAGCTAGTTGCTATAGTAACCCATAGTAATTAAGTGCGATTCTTGTTCGTATTTTTACTACCGTAGTAACCAACCAAATTCAGTCGTAGTAAGAGATACAGCTACCGTACTGACGTAATCTTCAGTCACATCGATCCGCCATTTTGTAGTTATTTTTCATTTGGCCGGGTTATATAATATCTGTCCGTTACGGTGATACGCGCTTAGCCACTCTATTGGTTACTTTCTCTAAGTCTCAGTTTGAATATGAAATGGAACGCGCTTGTCAACATGGGGCCCGTGTTACAGATAAATTGCTTTCGCTACGGAGTTTGTGTAACATTATGCATCACGTTGTACTCAGCAGGTGATATTTCAGTGTTACTCGTATGGAGTAGGGGTGGAAAGTTTTTGATGTGTCGATTTATGGAGTACGAATCAAATCTCAAACTAAAAGAGCGACCGAGTTAGCACTTCCACTTCAGTCAACTCTGTGAGGCGTTCCGTATATTATTTTTAGTACTTACTTGCAGTGATGATAATATGATACTATAATAATAGACGTTCATTTATATACTATCGATTGATTACTCTCTCGTTTTAAAAGTAAGAGGACATTTAGGTACTTTGCAACCGTGGGAGAGCCCTTTTGAATTTAGTGGATTGTCCAAAATATGACGGTAAGTGTAAACGGTAAGTAGGAAAAAACTACAATCGGTGAGTATTGGCGTGCGCTGCCAAAAACGTTAAAGTTACACATTTAATGATCTATGATGGAAATGTTTGTCTATTGCAAATAACTAAGAACGCGAAAATCCACGCGTAAGAAGTCGCGGGCGGCTACTAGTAATCTCATAAGATAAGATAAGATAATATTTATTGCCATAAACTGTGCTACAATTGCTGTTATATGTAGGTAGGTACATTGTGAAATTCAACAGTAGTAGTAGTCTACTGACTACTACGTTTTTTTTACCCTTTGCCATATGACTACTGTTCTAAGGCAACGGGTAAAAAAATCTCAATCGCCTTTAATTTTAAATCGACTTTCTTAATACGAATAGTCTTGTACTTCCCTAGAGCACAACAGTCCCACTATAACATAAGATTGGTTGTAACAGGGATGTGATGTTGTGACGTATTATGCTAGCAAGTATGTTTAATTTACCGTGTAAGTGTTGTGTAGGTATTGTCTATTGTAAATGTGTGTAACAATTGGGGTTATATTGTGAATAGGTTGGATGTTACTCATAGATCGGTCGTCGATCTATGGCAACGTTGGATGAAGAATGAAAATCAATGTAGATCCATCGTTTCTACCAGATTTTTTGATCGGTCGTAAATAGATAGTAAAATGAAATATTCTGTGTAGATTGATAGTCTACTGGAAAATGGATGATTAAAGTAGTAGTTATATTTTGGTTAAATTGACTGTAGTTACGACACTCCGGTAGCTCAGTTGGATTATAGCATTTTAAGTCTAGCAAAAGATCGTGGTTTTGGTTCCCACACGAATTGATTTATCACAGAGTTTTCACATTTGAACAGAATTCTAAGTTAAGAAGCTTTTGAATATTTTAACGTTAAATTGAGGCCATATGACACACATTTTTATAAACCCAAACTAAGTTTTTTATTGCAGTACTATGGAAACCAAGAATAACGAAGGTACCACTAACACCCTAGCTATCTGTTTTATAAACAAACAAAAAAATAACTGAAAGCACTTCAAACTTAAATTAAAAATCTAATCTTAAATCTCCACCAAAATAGGTTTTATTCATAAACAGACATAATACCAGTTAATAAAGAAAAAGTTTGCCGTTTAAAATATTTTAATCTCCAAGGCAATTCACGATCGTCTTAATTAATTGGCTTCCGCCCTGCCTCATAACAATCTTGAGGGCCGATTGATCATTCCCGAGGGATTCAACGGTTTTAACTTAATTTAATTATGAGATAGGCCGCTGAGAGTACCAATCGAGATGACCCGCCTGGCGTTTTATTTTTAATGCGCAAGATTGGAGAGAATCTCAACGGTATTTACGTACCGGTGTGGATTAAAAGTTTAGAATGAGTTCATAAAATAATGCACTAAACGTTAGACACAGATTATCCAGTTCAAATTCGAACAATTGTCTAAATTGGATATGAATAGGTATTATTATTATTATTTATTTATAAATCAAATATTATGTTTACATAAAAAGTGCATTAGTCCCGCAAAACTATTTCCATAGTTTGTCTGCAGGATCACGAGTCTCTGACATTGCAAAAAAACTTATAGACTAATCTAAACTAGGCAAAAATGTCGTAAGGTTCGGTATAGACCTCATTGAGATTTCCATCTGAGGTGAGGTTGTGGTAGTGACTAATGGCAGTGGTCTTAGGGTACCCCAGGCTCCAAAGTGACAGTTTAGGATGGAACTCGAACTTTTTAATTTTTCTGACAAGAAATTAGATAAACAATAGGTCTTTGTTAAATTTAAAAATAACTATCACTATTATCAACAAAGTCCTTTCCCATTTTAGAGCAGTCTAGCTATGTATTGATTGAAAGACATGCTACCAAGTAATTTACAAGCAAAGTACCACTAACATCATTTAGCTAAAATCTACGTATAAGTCTATACTTCTAATAGGGTAAAGGGTACGATGGGAGGGCCCACATGATTGCTCGCGACACAGACTATCAGCCCACCGGCACCTGCAGATGGCGCAACTTGACGTTTCTACTCATTCGCCTGGAATTAATTCCGGGAGAATTAATTCTGGCCCGGGTACACTCAGCGTGGGATAAAGGCGAACGAGCTAGTTAGATTTTCGATTCAACGTTTAGGAGTAAAGTAAGAAATGGTTGAAACATTAGTGAGTAGGGGAGTTTATTTATAAAATTTATTTCATTTTAAATTTTACAGCGAAACGGTAAAATTTGATACAATTTAAATACTCTATATCATAGAAAGATAATTGAATACATATTTACCTTAAGCTGGTTGAAATAAACGTTTTTTTTTTTTAATACAGACAATCTTATATTTCTAGTCTAGTGGTTTAAGTAACGGACCGTGATATGGGGGATCGGTTCCCGGGTCGAGTATGTTTCAGTGGAAAAGTTTGTTTCAATATTTTCGAACACAGCTCGGGTTTGTGATCACCAATCCGCATTAGGCAAGTGTGGTGATTAAGCCTAATCCCATCATAGAAGCGGTTGATGATTTCTATGATGGAGGCCTTAGTCCTGCAGTGGGTCAGTATATAGGCTGATATTTTACTTTACAGACAGTTGAAACAAGTTGCTTACTTTCAGTGAGTTATGTAAGTTGGAGCTAATTTATTAATACAGCTAATACCTAAAATAAAGATCCCTCTCAGTCTAAGACTATTAATAATTCTACCCGTATATCTGGAATATTAAAAGACGAGATATATTTTCCCAGAACATAAATATTCATTATTTATTACGAGCTGTCTTTCTACATAATTATTATTCACTAGGTTTGCGTTTCATTTTTTATCCCACATTTAGTTCAAAAAGCGACAAAATCGATTGGAAATGTTTATTTGGCCGGATATGTACAATGTACATTAGACAGATATTGTTTATTGTTTTTTTTTATATATTATAGGTAGCAGACGAGCAGGCGGATCACCTGATGGTAAGCAATTGCCGCCGCTCATGGACACTTGCAACACCAGTGGAGTTACAAGTGCGCTGCCAACCTTTTATCCCCTTCCCCCCGGGTGGGCCTCCGGTACCCTCACTCACTCGGCGAAACACAGCACAGGGGCTGCTTCACGCCGGTTTTCTGTGAGGCAGTGGTATCACTCCGGTCGAGCCGGTCCATTCATGCCGAAGCGTGGCTCTCCCACAGTTAGTAGAGAAATAGAATACATGAATGGAACAACAGCAATAAACAGCACAATATGGCGGTCTAATCGCTTCATGTAGTTAGTATTCAGCTGACTGTACACGGTTAGTTTATTATCTCAGTTTATTCTTATTACAAAACCGCAGCGGCTACAGTATGTTAGTCGAAATTAATTTTGTGCCACCACTCCACTATCACTACACATCAGTACACACGATCAAGGGGCATATGATGATGATGATGAAGGGTTATCATCATCATCATCATATCAGCCCACATCCACCCACTGCTGAGTATAGGCCTCTTCTCTATCACACCACTCACTACGGTCCCCTGCCAGCCTCATCCATTGTTTCCCCGTTATCAAAACAATATCATCGGACCAACGGGCAGGTGGTCTACCCACAGGACATCATCCTAATCTTGGCTGCCATTTGGTAAGCTTTAGAGTCCCCCTATAATCCTTGCGCCTTGCAAGGTATCATAGGGTTTATGGTCTCTTAAAATTTTATAAAATAATAATCGTGTCAAGTATAGCACCGAACCCCGTACTAGGCCGACGAATATTTGTAAATACTTGATTCGCCATGAGTTGACGATAGTTACGCTGTTTATTTGAAAAGGAGGGAGTTATTTTGGTGAAAACGATTGTCAGTTCTTATACAGAATATGATCAGCACACTATTACTGACCACCACTTCTGTTCGATACGAATAGCAATATCAGTCACATTCAAACCTACCTCTGCGTTTGGTCATCTGTATTAGCGTTGTATGCTACGTCGTAGCTTGGCAAAGCTTCATGCGCAACACCTGCGGCTACGGCGTAGCATCTATTTAGAATTCGTAGCAGATTGCTACGTGAGTTAAGTCATACGACCGTCGACCAGTCCACTATTAATAGTCTGATAAAACCACTTTGGGTCCTAATATTGTACATAGTTTTGCAAAAAAGAACCAACCCTCATTTCAGATGAACGTGTCACATATTTAAATAGTTTACTAAGTTTTCTACATGAAAAGTTTACTCTCGAGAGTAATTTTTTGTGGGTTGGTTCTAGTTAGCATAACTATGTCCAATTTAGGAGTGCTATTTTGAAAATGGTTTTCTTTGTTTCATCCTAAAGAATTATGAAACAATAGGTTGGATGACAGAATACTCAGTACAAAACTTGACCTCAGATGGGCACACTTGATAGGGTTCTCAACCCTTTCTTTGTTTCTGCCGTTGACGTAATAGTAAAACAATAGCTTGAGCCCCTATGCGTAAGAGGATTTTAATAACGTAATTATTACTTTGAATATTATAGAAAATGGCTAAGGCTAGCTTTGCATGAAACAAATCTATGTATGTTGATTTATTTTATTTTTTCTTCCAAAGGATATCAATAACACAAGTATGAAAGCAGATAGCTGCAAACTGTATTATACCAGGGTAAACATTATTTGTGAGATGAACCCTGGTCTGGTTTTTGTGGTCTGACTAGGTACTTACATTTTTGATGTATGTATGTTTTGAAACTAAGATTTTTGATTTCGGTACATGTACTTGACAATTTGCTCTTCTTATTGAGGATGCTTGCAGTCATTGAATAATAAGCTATTTTTGCTATTAATAAATACTTTTCAAATTTTAATGATGGCATAAAAAGTTATAGCGGCGCCAAATAATGGAAGTAGCTTAAAGCTAAGTTGCAATATACAAAATAATTTGTTTTGATAATTATTTTAAATGTTTTTTATTAATCCAATAAAGACCAATCAACTAACAGTGAGTAGAATCAGGTATTTACTAAGCTTGATACATATTATCGCCTTATTTTCCTAAATTTTCTCATTATCAAGAAAAACAGAAGTCATAGCCAAGTCCAACGCAAACACGTCAAACGCCTTAATTCAACCTTGTGTTTGCCACCCTAAGTTAGTCACTTCACAAAAGGGTAGGACATTAAAATTTTAAACATTTCAACAGCTGTGGAAGCTTCGCTCGCATTCGAGAAAGCCAAGAAATAATGAAGCACATTCCAACGTTGTCTCTCGTAATGAGTTGTCAAATGCCCTCCCCCCTCTACACCTCGGCAACCTTCACTTCCACCCCCCACTGCAGCATTGCAATTAGTAGGTATACTTTTGGAGAGAGACGGTATGACGCCATTTTGTAAATGTAAGTCAATTTAATTTTCTCTCATCACCCTTCAAGAAGCCCGGTTCATGTTAATTTTGGAGGAATATTTTACCACAGTACTCGAATATTTAAAAATGTATAAGGGTAGGAACAGTTAATTTACGAAAGTAGAAAAACTTAAGAATAGTAAAACAAAATGTTAAAACAAAGTTGATCCCAGTGACAGTGTCTCCAAAATGCTTAACTCACTGAATCTTCACCAAAACTCAAATTCAACATCATCATAAGCATGTCGTCCCGGTTGCGTCCCAGGTTGTCGCTTCAAAAACCAGCGTACGCTTTCTGCTGCAACTCCTCCTCTTTGTTCGTTTTGGGCACCCAAACTTGAAATATTATGGTATGGTAGGTAGAGTCGAGTTCAAAAATATGTATACACTTTAGGACCTTGTCACAATACATATTTATAAGAATGTGGAAGTCGTTTTCTTATACAATGTAGTGTGACAAGGTCCTAAGGTGTATACATATTTTTGAACTCGACTGTACATACAACCGTCATCCCTAACATCGTCAAGTAACTTTCTGCTTCGTCGTCAAGTGGCTTCCTGGGTCTATGCCTAAAGGCAAGGAACTTAGACTATCTAAATAATAAACTTATATTGAGTCTTTTTAAACTATGATAACTTTTAAATTGTGTAAAACATAATTTTCGCAGAGTTGACTAAAAGGCGTCCCAATACAGAACTAATTTACTTGGAGGGCACTTTGAATTCAAAAATCATAATATCACCAGAAGTCATTTTCATAGGAAGACAAGTTTAATATTCTCGCAAATTTTCCTCAATTTAAAATTCATTTAAGGGAGGCGAAGTTTTACTAAGCCACGACAGAAAAATTGCCGTAGGATGAGCCTGTGTGTGACTTGAGTTTAGTAGATATTTTATTTATCGCTAGAACAAAAAGTTGTCCGCCTGTTTATTAAGGTGGAACGTTTTGGTAAAATTTGTTTTAAACATCAGAGGGCACGGTAGTGCCCTTAAGCTGGGCAGAAAGCGCAAGACCATGCTATATTTCCTCGAAGCATTTCAGGTCATACCGAAGTTATGACTTCGTTGTGGATGAAAATAGATGCCTGAGTTTTCAGTAATCAAGACGGCGTTTTAAAACCATGATCCTCCTTAACATCGTAAGACCCAAAAGCCTTTTGATTTCCCATTGTGTCTGCTGTCTGGGCCTTACGACGTTATAACAAACTGAGACTAAAGTTAGTCATGGTAAAAATTATGGGGGGAGGGGGCGTCCTATGCCTCGTCTACCGATACAGACCACGTATTCAAGAATCATTTGGCTCCAACGGCCATCTGATCTTTTTGCTATGTGCCCGCTATACAGGGTGTATCTGTAAACATTTACATCCCTTTAACCACGCGCTCTATCAACCTTTCTGAACAACATTTGTTCAACAACTTTTAATTTTCGAAAATTTCGACTCCCCATACAAAATGACCAAGTCACGTGACCGACTTTGTATGGAAAAGTGATTTTTTATGCGAATTTTCAAAAGTCATAGAACAAATGTTGTTCAGAATGGTTGGTAGAACACGTGGTTAAAGGGTAAATGTTCACAGATACACCCTGTATGTTCATCTCGTAGTTACTCATAACTAATCCTTTTGCAAAGCAACAGTTAGTTAAAAATAAAAGCGATTTCTTGTAAAAAAGAAGAATTAAAATGTTTTACAAGCAGATTAACGGTTATAGTCGTGTCGTTAGCACGATGTAGATAGAGTGCGTTGCATTATGCCCATCGTAAACAACTTTAAGTAAAAAGGCCCAACTGCCGTAAATAAATTTGTATTGTGTAGAAAATTATTCCATGATGAAAATTTGCAAGCGGACGTTAAAGTAATAAATTTTATGCTCTCATAATTCTGCGGTGATTTACAACGTGATTCAAAGCGACACAAAAACGGTACTTGTACAATATGTCAATTAAATGTTACTTCAAAAGCTGAGGGCTAGCGGTTAACTGCTTTCTAACTTTATAATTTTTAAAGAATTGTTCAGTTCAGTGCCAGTACAAAGACTTTAATTTGATGATATTAGAACGTTTAAATTTTAATACTGTTGAGGACTCAAACTCGAACCATTGAAACAAAATAATTAAACCTCATTTTGTGTCTGCGAGGTAGATATAAAACTTTTAAAAGTCGATTGGACACCAGTGTGATACGGCCGAAGAGAGATTGCTTAGGGCCAATAGCTTAACGTCCTTTTCGATGGACGAGGGTATAAGAACGCCAACTATCAATCTTCGGGATGACACTATAACCTTTGAATAGAAAAACTCAGGTACAAATTTTATGGTCCGACCCAGACGGCGGCCGTCGTTTTAAAGTGCGACTTATTACCACAAAATAATTACGCTGCCCACTAAGAGCTAAAAACGTGTCATGTACTCACGCATGCGCACTAACGGGGAAATACGCCTTTTCGACCACAATAATCCTAGCTTATGACATATGATTGTCAAACTGTCGAAGTCTGTGGCAGAGACCGCGCGCTTACGTACTCATGCCGGGCAACAACCCTAGCATATGTCAACGAACTCTTCTATATTCAAAATCAGGCTGAGTCTACCTTCTGTGTGTAATTATTTTGTGTTATTACCCACAGCGCTACTGAGGCAGTCAATTGTGTATCTAGATGTTATAAGAATACTCATACCACAAGTATAATAATACTCCTCTGTGCTCATACTCATAAGCACATAAGACCTCCTATCCTGTTAAACTATCGCCTTCATTACTTTGACAGTCGCCGTTACGGATCCAAGTCCAACCTCTTCTACTTACAATTACAGACATGCAAATGTAATAGTTCCCATACAACAATGCCCATCTATGAAACACATATTCAGTACATAGGTATATATGAGAGAAGACGTAGGTATGGCGGTAAGACTCGAGGGTGACACTCGTTGCTTGAGTGCACGACGAGCAAACCAAATTATAAAACTGAATTTAAAAAAAATAAAGTCGGTTTCCAAAATCGACTTCTTTGACTCCAACCCTCATATATCTACATGTTTTACTTCGCCGATAGGTGAATGACATCCGCAGCCGCAATGACAGCAAACTCCACACACGCTTTGCTCCCTTTTTATACTCAAAACCGCAGTTCGGAGTAAACGAACTGAAAATTTCCAGCTCAAATAAAAATATATTGACGAAGCAATCGATCCCGCACAAGCCATTAAACTTTAAGCGTACCGATAGAAAATATCGGAAATAGCAACTGGGACAAAGCAAAATATTCCTTTGAAAACTATTCTCCGCGCAGACTTCATTTGCGAACACTCGAGAAGTTTTATTTTAGTTTGCTCT